>VYXF01001937.1:514521-530026 GCA_013397295.1 Polioptila caerulea
TAAAGCATTTTTTTCAAAGATAAGTTAAGCAAGAGTTGAGACCTCTAATACAGACATTAGGATAAGATCTTACTTGCACAGAGAGCTCATGATTTCCTTCTGATATAAAAGAATGGGTAAAAGGCAAAACAGGCAAAGAGAAAAATGCACATGTTTTGTACATGTAAGAACTTCAATAGAAGTCCCTTGCTGTGGCTTGAGCAATTTCCTCTTGCAGTGCAAAACTTCTGGCTAGGAAAAGAAATTGTTTGCATAATAGTAGGAGAATTGTTATGGTGTTACAGGAAGCTGTAGAGTAATCAATCCATACCTTTCTTATACCTACTTCAGTTTCTAATTAATAGTGTGCAAACAACTGCTGTAGTATTTTCTGTGAAAATAATCTAGGAAGCGGAGCTGCTTGTTTCAGCTAATTCAATCAGATGATCCGTAATTCAGCCAAACCACTCAAGTCCTTAACTCTAAAAAGTTAAACATTTCACTGCTTCTTCACAGAGTTTGTAGCAAAGACTGTGAACCCAAAGGCCTGTGCTAAATAAATCTAGGACAAGATATGGAAGACACCTTTTGTGAAAACCTTTTCCAAGCTGATCAAAGTCCTGCATTCAAGTATTTCATATAAACTCAGGACTTATCTTACCTAACTTCAGATGTATGAAAAGCCTAAACAAGTCTGGCAGTAAGAGGACAGAGCCTCTGGAGTAGCCTATTTCTTGTGTTTGCTGCAGATGGAACCAGTACAAAATTTACTTATAAAAAGATGACATCTGAAACAGTGTTCCAAAACAGGTAGATGGAATCCTTTAATGAAAAAAGAAAAATAAAGAAAAAAAAACAAACCCTCTACCACAAATTTTCACTCTACTTTAGAAAAAAACTTTGAAAAACATATGAGTAAACCAAATTATCCTGGAATTTTGTGATGAGGGTGATGACTGATATTTATGTTCATGGAAAGGAAGTCTGGGTTAACCAGAACAGGCCCTGGGGTCCATGGAGCTGTACTGTATGTGATGATGCAAATGCATCAATGAACTCTGACTGGGACCCAGAGCTGTACTTCCACCCATCAGTTAAGGTTTTAAGTTGGAAGATCATACTACACAATACTGTCAAGGCAGGTTTTCGTGCTTAATTTCTTTTCCTTCGCTAGACTCCATACTGTCGTGGGTTTGATATCCACATGGGCCATTCACTTGGGAGTTGGACCTGATGATCCTTGTGGCTCTCTTCCAACTCAGAACACTGTGATAATACAGCATATACACCTGCCTGTTTCCAACGCAAGGATTAGCAAAAAGAATCACCACAACTGAAGGGAATCAACTCACTCAGAACAGATTTTATTTTCTATAGATTCTTGTAATTCTTCATATTTAAAGATTCATGGCAAGTACTCTATACTCTTTTCTATTTTAGGGAGGAAAAATTGATTCTAATTTTGAGAATGTAGCCATTGAAAGGGAGCTTGCCCTTTTTAGTAGAAGCTGCATTGTAAATCTAACACCTCTGAAATTTTTTGTAATGCTAAAATTAGGAGATATGGTATAGTTTCAGTTCAGGCAAATAAATTCCTGAATTCATTTTATTCTTTTTCCCTTGCCACCAAGTCCCACATAAAACATGGAAACTTTATTGCAAATTCACAATTTGAAATATACAGTATCTCTCATTCTGATTCTTCCATTCATCTTCTCCCAATCATCTTCTCTCTTGGAATAAGATGGAAAAGTTGTGTGGCTTTCGTTGCTTGCCTTGATTCAACTTACAAATTCATAATCTACTGAAAACACTCCCTTGAGTGGTGCTGTGGCTGTGAGTTGGAGAGTATATGCACTTTTACAAATAATGTCCATTATCAACACTACTCAGCAGTGTAAAACTGGGATAATGCCATAGAAATATAAATCTGTTAATTTAATACATTCCAAGAAAATGATTCTTTGTGTCTCAGTCCTAAAAAAGCTGGAGCAGAAAGATCATACAATATGACCATCACCAAATGTTATCTGATGTTACTTTATACTTCAAATAGTTCAACTTGACACCCTGTTTGGTTTACCCTTTGCTAAGATGGAGGTTTTACCCTGAAATGACCTCTTTGTCTATGCAGTGAATTGTTTTAGTAAACAGATGGATCATTTGACTCAAAGAAAAAACCCTAAAATATTCATTCAGGTCTGCAAATCATTTCTGTGAATGAGAACAGTAAATTCTAAGTGCCTGAGGCTTCAGACCTTTCAGGAGTTGGAATTCTGCATGAAATTGGGTTGTTAGTGTCTTGCCTTTATTTTATGAGATTTATTCTTTGTACCCCTTGAAGTTTCATACTAGAAAACTGTTAAATACTAATTTCATTGAAATATTTGAGGATTTGTATTTCATTTACTATTTTGCCAGCTTTGCTGAGCAATGTGTGATTGTATTTATTAGAACTCTGTGTTGCATATTTCATTAAAAAAATTTGTTTTCCAATTTTACTTGTGATCAACTGAAGACGTTACTTCAGTGAATGATATAAAAATTCCCCTAACTTTCATAATTAGGACCATCAATATAATCAGCTTGTGTAGTAGCCTGTAAACCACAAACTGAAGGGGTGACAAAGGAGTAATTCATTCCCATTTTGTGGGAATGGGCTAACATGTTTTGGATCTACGTTCACTTTTATCAATAGAATAGAAAAGAATTGCTTGCAAGCTGTAACATGGTTATACTTACAGAGATAAAGAAAATCTTTTAAATCCATTATACTACAAAAACTTTAAAAATACTGATATTCATCTCATAAATAATATATTGTGTCGTATCATTCAATTTGTGACATCTATGATTAAAAAAAAAAAAGGAACCTCTTAATTTGATTAATTGTGATAAAAGGCATTTAAATTTCACCCATTTAACCCCTCTGTTGGGCTCCATAAGACACACTGGTATTTGCTTAAGGCTTCCTGAAAAGCACCTTATCTTAATTTGCAGAGATCAAGAAATGAAAATTCCACTTCTCTTGACTCTTCCGTACTGTGTTATTAGAGTTTGGTTGTACTAGTAATTTGTTTGTAAATATCACTTTGAGAAGCTGCTGCCTGATTTCAAAAGCAGAGATCTGTTTCATGTCTTACTAAACTTTTTAACAGATAGACATAAATGTGCCAAAAAAGCTATTTATCAGTTGTTATTTTTCTTTTTTTCCTGTGGATACAAATACATTGGTCCTGATTTTCCAGGATATGACAGAAATAAGACTTTGATATTACCCCACAACTCATGACCTCAGGCCTCATAAGGCAGAACTGTTGTGTTCTTATTTGGACATGCCAGTGTTTCAGATGGCAAGGATGAGCGGACAGAACAACAGAATTTTGGATCTTATGGATTTTCTGGATCCAGTTTATGGCCACAGAATCTCAGTCAGACTTAAGGGGTTGGTACCTCCTTAGCAATAGAGCACTGAGGGGTCAAGGCCTTTCTGTCCTCTCCTCTGCCTTTTAGTGTGAGTGTGTTTGTGAGAAACAGGGAATATTGCTGTGCCATGGGAATAGCTGCCATCCCTGGAACAGCAAAGTTTATTCCAAGACAGATTTCTTTTACTGTTATTCAGAACTAGACCTATGCTATGTGTAGAGCTGAGACAAGTGTGGAAGCATTTGAGGAGAATGTTTATTTATATTGTTAAAATTCTGCACCAATCTATGTTTGTGTAGCAAGATTCTAGAAGACCTTCCTCTCTGTAACAGGGGTTTTTTTCACAGTGGACCTCAGTCTCTCTGCCATTTAAGTGAGAATTCAGTGTCAAATAAATAATTTCTCCTGAATCCAATGGATTCTGTTTCTTTAGCATGTCTTGTTTTAACCACTGCACACAATACAAACCTCTTAAGATGGAAATTATTAGCTATAATTGGGGCTAGGGTTACCTATGATACAGTATTTTACAGAGAAGAGTAGTGATATGAGAAAATTCATAAATGTTAATTATTAGACTATGTTTGGCAATATCTTCTGTAGTAGCAATAAAGCAAAATTTTCACCGGCTAGCTAGGCATCACATTATTTCATTGATAGGAAATCTGATCACTGATGTAACTGTTTCCTGGAGTTAGTAAGTTAAGTTTCAAACATAAACCCAAACAGATGCAATAAAAGTCACTACAATCTTTATCATAATAAAGCAGGTTTCAAACAGAACTACATTATGCTATTTAAAATTTGTCTCTACTCTCTTGTCTTCACTGTGGCTTAAATAACATCATTAATCAGAGAAATGGCAAATAATTAAAAATGGGGAAGAAAACAGATGGACTCCAGCTTTTCCTGTATATCTGGAAAGAGGCAGGCATGCCTCCCACACCTGTTCTCAGGCAGTGTGGGTTGCCACCTCAAGCTACTAGCAGCTTAGGATGGCAGATCCAAGAACCTGAAATCCTCTAAGAATTAGGCTGAATCTACACAATAGTCTTGAGTATAAATGTTTCCCTTTAGCGTGTCTATTACCACGTTGCATGTATTCATCATTTGTGACCAACAGCATTGTGTCCCACAAAAGCAGAGCATCATTTCAGATGCCAGCTTTTGCCATCTGAAAAGATGTGGCACAGCAATAAGATTTTGCCTAATCTATAACATAAACATTTTGGGCCATTCAAGCCCACATTTCTTTTGCACTAAAATTCTCTGGGTTCTGATTGTGAAGAGTACAGCATGCTCAAACATGGAAGAGACAGGCTGATTTTGAACAAAAGCAGCAGCTCTCCAGAGAAATGCTTGTCTAAACTGTAATCACAAAAATCCTTCATGTCTCCTGTTAATTGGTGATTCGCCCTGCATATCTGATGGGCAGATTTATGGCTTCAAGCAAAAAATCTCTTTCAAGGGATTCTTAATAAAGGGTTAAGGGTGGGCTTTTCAAAAATACCAAGGGGAGTTCTTTCAGTGGCAGTTGAACATCCCCCTCTGCAAAGCACTTTTGAAAATCTCATTCATGTTTCCATGATGCCAAATTTGGGCCAGGTTTATAATTTTTACTCTGCATTCAGAGGAAAAAGGAAGACAAAAACAAGAATACCCTAACCTTATTTTTAGCATTATGCTATCTAATTAAGGCAATTTTAACCAAGCATACTTCAAAGGACATGGAACTTTAAAAACCACTACTTGTTTAATCTTGCTGCATATAAGATGTTGGTGTGTTTGGTATTTATTCACAGAAGGTACTAATTAACTCCTTGGGAATGGGTAGCTTCTCACTAAGCCTTCTGTCAGGCAATAATAAGTCAAGCAGGGAAAAACTTAAGTTGATTTTTCAGTATTTCCTTTTTTCCACATATCCATGCCATAAAAGTATAGAAGCAGGATCCTCTGGTATAGTTGTTCTTGACTGTCTGAGTTGTCATTCCCTTTTTTGTTTTGTTTTGTTTTTTTTTTTTTTAAGACATTTAAAATATAAACCAAAGTTACAATGTAAGCCCTAGTGCATATATTCACTTCCTTACTTAAAGAGTGAGTCCAGCCTATGGATATTGCCATGTGTTGGATTGGTACAATATAAGCTAAGAGCTCTGAAAATCTGAAAACTAACATTACCACTCTGGTAAGAACTTTAAGTCCCGACTTCCTACTGCAGTATCAAGTTCTTGCATTTAAATGAATGTCAGTTGACACCCTTTACTAGTTTATTCCTTTAGCTATGGAACTTTTCACTGACTGAGGAGAATTTAGCAAATATTCTGTCTTGAGAAACCTCGAAGGTCGTGGCAACTTTGTAAAAAGTTTACATCAATTTTGGTATTTTTTTAAGATCAACTTGGCTGGTTTTATTTTAAAAATGTCTTATAAAAGTCTATAATCAGCCTAGGGTACTGTTAGAAATTTATGATGGATTGAGTCCAAGGTCTTCATACCATTTTTTACCTTTTCAAATGAACGCCGAAGGAAATTTAGAGTGTTTTTACCAGCTCAGTACCAGCAGAGGGCATTACAGCACAGTTCACTTAAAACTGTATCTTTTGGAATCAATCCAGGTAAGAACAAAGTACGTTTAGAGGAGGTTAGATAAGTACTTTACTGAAAGACATGTATTTATCATCACATTGAATTGATTGAGAGGATTTCCCCATTACAATAAGAAAAGTCAGGGTTTTAAACCTCGTTTGCTTCAATAAATCAAAATGCAAATCTTGCAGCACAAGTAATATTGCATACCAAAATGTGTCTCAAAAAGTAAGTGTGTATATTTTCTTAAAAGTTGGGAAGCAAATATAAAATTTTACAATTAAATATAAAGTTGTTTATAATGAGAACCAACTGAATATGTTTGAATGAAAGCTCTCCAACTTCTACTCAGGCGAATAGTTAACCCTACCACTTAAAAAGAGTTCCCTCTTGGTTAGTAGAAACTTTCCATAGCAATATTCAAAATTTCAATATTAAAAACCCTCTGAGTGCCAAGGAAATCTCCCCTGGCCAAAGGTTATTACCTCCAAGTCAGACTATCTGCTCTGAACACACAAAAGCAGAAGGTTTCTCAGCTCCATCATTGTGAGGCAACACCTAAAAACATCAGTTGAAATAAAACCTGAAATAATTTCATAAATAAATAATGCAAAAAAAAAAAAAAAAAAAGGAATCATTTTCTTCATCTTTGTGTGTAGGTGGAAATTTCAAATTATGGTTTTGACACATAATGTTTGTGTCTCACTGCTGCTCTCTTACTCACCTAAGAACTACAGCTGCGGGGATCATACGTGGAAGGTGTAGATCCCAGATAATATCCTCTCCTATTGTGGTCTGTATGCACCTGAGACCTTCTTTAGTCTTAATATTTATTTAGTCTGATATTGCTATCTGAACTGCCCTGCTGGTCCTGTGGCCGTACAGCAGTAAGATTTAAAAAGCAATTTTTCTGTTGTTGCGTCCTTTGAAGTGGGTTTTGTGAGCCCATGAAGCTCTGACTGTGCACTCCAGCAAACACTAGATTGTTTGTTCCGCAGTGCAGCTAAGGGTAAAAGCAGATAAATTGTGTTTACTGAGTAACAACAAGGATAGTACAAAACTTATCCATTTATATAAAAGGGTGAGTTTTCAACTTTTTATTTGAAAGCAGATTGCTGTGTTTTTAAGGCCTCCTCCAGTGCTCAAGAGTGTAATTCACTCTCCCATTTTCTCTGTTAAGCGGTGATAGAAGAGGAAAGTGGAAGCTGTGCACCTGTGCGATCCTCGCCTGAGGTCGCGCTTTGTACTTGGGGAAAACGCCATTACAGTGTAGCAGGGGTGATCCCCCAGCCTGCCAGAGGCAGCCAGCATTTCACAGCCTTGCAGTAGCGCACTGCTTTTGAAATGGCCTCGTGTGCCCGGCCAGCTCTGTGAGGGGAGCAGCTGCTGGCTGGGAAGGGATGAAAGGCCAGGGTCTCCGGGAAGGGGAGCGGGCCGTGCTGACGGCAGGTCTGTAGCGTGGCAGTGGGCCTGGGCTGGGGCAGTGCAGAGAGGAGCCCGGCCTAAGCGGGCCTGTCGGGACACAGCCCGGCCTAAGCGGGCCTGTCGGGACACAGCCCAGCCTCAGCGGGCCTGTCGGGACACAGCCCGGCCTAAGCGGGGCTGTCGGGACAGAGCCCGGCCTAAGCAGGCCTGTCGGGACACAGCCTGGCCTAAGCAGGCTTGTCAGAACAGAGGTCAGACTAAGCAGGCCTGTCAGGACACAGTCCGGCCTAAGCAGGGCCTNTGGCCTCAGCGGGCCTGTCGGGACACAGCCCAGCCTAAGCGGGCCTGTTGGGACAGAGCCCGGCCTAAGCAGGCCTGTCGGGACACAGCCTGGCCTAAGCAGGCTTGTCAGAACAGAGGTCAGACTAAGCAGGCCTGTCGGGACACAGTCCGGCCTAAGCAGGGCTGTTGGGATGGAGACAGGCCTCAGCGGGCCTGTTGGGACACAGTCTGGCCTAAGCGGGCCTGTCAGAACAGAGGTCGGCCTAAGCGGGGCTGTCGCTGTGGGACACGCAAGGACACACAGACGTATATTCTTGAGAGAAGGTTGAATAATAATTTTATTAAAACATCTGATTCTATATATATAGCATTTTCACACAGACCAGGAATTGGAGGAGAAGTTGTACCCCTCTCCCATCCCATTGGTCAAGGCAAATGAGCATCAGTTGTTTCTTCACCCTAAGAAAAAGAATGTCAACAACTTCGTCTTCACATAAACATGCTTCTAACTCTAACACCTGTTAGAGAACGAGCTAGGAACTATGAAAACATTGAGTTAGAAAGTGCATCAGGAAAGTTTGAAAATTCAGGGCGACAGCCGGCCTGTCGTGACACAGCCCGCCCGCCTTAGGTCAGGCTTGGCACCCGTGCAGAGCGCGCTCTCCACTTGTGCTGCCTCGTGTCCGGCCGTCTTGGAGAGTGGGAGGAATAGCTGTGTTACTGGATGCTCCGAACTATGTAGACATACCCTGACAGATTTGTCCTTTGGGAGGTTTTAAAGAGAACACATGCAAGACCAGTTTTCTTTTTAATGAAATATTTAGCTGGGGCCCAAGGCCTTCCCTCTGGTTTGTTTTCCTTTTCCCCCGCCCGCCCATTCTGAAGGCAGTCTGACCTTCTGTGCAAAAGGAGATGTACGAGGCATGGGAGCCTGGTACTGCTGCTGGAAGGAACTGTTTGAAAATGGAATCGGCTGCTGTATGAATGGGTGTACAAGGCCCATTGACAGCACTCTCTCCCTCAGCAGTAATCCTTACTTGCCCTGCAGGTTTAGTGCTTTGTCAGTGTCTCCTACTGAACTCCGCAATGTACATCACCTGGGCAATTCACAGCAGAATCCATTAGCATCTAGAACAACAGTGTTGACAAGACAAAATACATTAAAAAGAAAATCCCCAAATAATTCTATGTCCCAAAGAGTGGAAAAATGCTTCTAAGGGCCAGAAAACATTTACTATCTAGCAGAATAAGATGCTCCTGATCAACAGAACCCTGTTCTCTGATTTGTTCTCTGTTCTCTCTTTTTTTCCTTTTTTTCTCCATTTCTCACCTCAAAAAGTAGAGGTAGTTTGTAGTCAAACAATTGAAATACCTTTATATATTTTATTTTTCAAATTAAATTAAGTAATATACATTTTCACAGTTCTCTAAGTGTGGTTTTGAGAGCTTTTAATATGGATAAGGATTGTTGGGGTTTTCATACCTTTTCACCACGGGTATTTTGCAAGGAATTTTAGATTGACTGTGTATTTTGTATATGCAGAAAAGGGTAAGGATGTGCTCGCGATCATACACAGAGGAAGGCAGATCCACTAGTTCATTAAGACAGACATATTATGGCAGGGCCATACCAACAGCTAAGTATACTGCTAATGCAAGATTTTTGCTGCTGCTTCCAGTAGCATACTGTGTCGGCCGATGGGTAGGATGTACTTCTGACATAAAAAAAATAAGCCTACCATCATGGGGCAAAGACTTTCTCCTCTTCCCATGCTGGTCACACAGCACACACTCAAGAATTTCAGGGGGTGTAATTTAAATGCGTGCTCTAGGCATGAAAATAGGATGTCTTTATCATCTGTAGTTCCATCCTTGCTTTCTTCCCTTCCTCCACTCAAGGGCAGAATGCATTAAAACTATAGTAAGCATTTTTTTAATTAAAAGAGGTTAAATATATGGGATCAGATAGGCTTTCATCATGCAATTATAAATTGTATGCTGGTTATTTTAAATTTCAACATGCAATTGCAATGGTACTGGGTGAGCTGGCTGGGTATCTGCTTTGCATTTGACTGAGTTAATTCACTGCAGGTATTCAGTTCTTAAGTGGCGTCTGCTTTAAATATGTGCAGTAATTCAATCAAAGAAATAAGATGGATAGTTTATGTAATCCTTTTCATCTCCAGATTGCTAAGGTTAACCTTAACTATTCATGAATTATAAATGCACACAGCAATCTCAAATTAATACATGCAAACCCCCCTTTTTTTGATGGCCTGCTGAAAACCATGGAATAGTTCCTTCTTTTAAAATATAATTGATGAAACTTACAGGCACTTTCTTCCACTTATTATTTGTAATCTTAAACAAAAGTTTTGTGCAACTCATTTTAAATGGTTGTCTCTGGTAATATTAAACCATTCCTCTGATCCAGGAACATAGGTAATTTTCTCTTCAAAATTTTGGATGCATCATTCTTACAGCCCTTTTCAGTGCCAACAGATCCTGTGGCATGAATGGCAATCCAAAGGCAGATATTACAGAACAATAATCCTCTGTTGAAGCTCTCACAATTCCTGGAGTAATTAAATAAAGGAAAAAGAAGCCTTTCTCTTTCATTTTGTTAGTTCATTCAATGCCATTTGGCTTGTGATTTGGCTTGTGAGCTCTCTTCCAGGCAGCCAGAACAATCCACTAGGTGACACCCTCATACTCCTCGTATTGAGGTGAGGAGATAGTGAGTACTGAATGGCTCATTTGTTAAACATTTAAAGCAAATACTGAGATTTCAGGGACAGGTCTCTCTTTGTTTGGCAATATCAGAGATAACACTGGTTTTGTAATAAATACTGTGTTGTTTGTATATAAATTACATATTAAGCAGATTAGCATTTTGTCACTAACAAGAACAAAACCACAAAGCAGGAGTTCTATGCAATATTTCCTATAATTATAATAATTTTTAAAAAGCGTTTGAGCTAGTCTGCTGAGTAGACTGAATAGCAAATATGCCTTTAGCATTTTCTACTGGGGCAACAGAAGGAACACAGCCTCAGTGATTTTTTTCCAGTGGGGATGTGCTATAGCATCTTTGAACAGAAATGAAAAGACCCATTCACCCCTAATATAAAGGAATATTAAAGGATAAAATTCAATGGAATTTTGCATGTTTACGCCAGTGGTGATTTTCTTCTTTAAGTTCTTTATGTTGATAATGATGCTTTTGAAATCCTTTGAAGAAAGCATCTTTTATCATGGTGTTTTTATACACCTAGAATAATGAGGCTTGAGCTTCTTTAGGGTCTCTATCTGTGAATTGATCACAGCAAATAAAATATTATATTTTATTGCTATTATTCGGGGCTCTGCAATGACTTGAGTACTATTCTAAATGTTGTATGTAGGGAAAGACACTGGAAGTCTGAATTCACTAGTAGGGTAATTAACATCAAAGACAATAAGAATTACATCACAAAATGAATGTAAATAAAAGCAAAATCATGGCAAGGCCCAAGCAATCAAATGCAAGAAAACAATGTCTTTGAACAGCATGTTTAAACAGTAACCAGACAGGTCAAGAAAGAGCCAGAAATTAACTTATATGGGCATGGAAATCATAACATTTCTTGTTTGCTCATAATAATGATCCCAATTAATTATATGGCAACTGTAGGTTTTCAAGATTTTGCTATTCATGCACTTTTTCTATTCAGCCGTCCTTTACAGTGTTCCTTATTCCAACATTCCAGTGCTTGTTTATATCAAATGTAGAAAAAACCAATTTTTTTTTCCTAATGAAAGTACCACTGAAATAATGTACTGTTCTGCTATCAAATATGTTTATTAACTTCAGCTAGGATTCCTACCATGGTTAAGGCCTGTAATATACTTAGAGACTAATACACAAAGACAGATGTATATATAATTCCTAGTATTTTTCCACCTAATTTCAGCTTACACTTAGAAAAAATATTTCTGATAGTTTTTTAAGACACTTCACTAAATAATGCAACCCGTCACTTCCACAGTGTCCTAAACAGACTGGAATAATGAGTTTTTGAAACTTAGATGTATCTATATAATCCCTATGATGTCAATGGGAGCTTAGTTGCAGCCTATAGAATAAAGGTACAGATTCAGTAATCCTGGCTGCCAGCCTCGGAGCGATAAACTCCGTGAGCTTCTGCAGACACGAGCGTGTGTGACCGTGTAATGTACACACAGAGGGATTCCTGGCAGCCAGCTCCGCAGATAACCGGAAGGCTACACGGTGGTTTGGAGAGCAGGAAGGGGGAGAGTCATTTGAAGTTCAAAAAGGTTTGTGGAGAGGGAGTGTGTTTGCCCCCACAACACATCCAAGACGTCATATGCGTGTCTCTGCCCTTGGGGAGAAGTGCCTGGGATCTTCAGTACTTACAGAAGTTCAAGTTCTTCTGAAAAATCTCTCAAAGCACATCGTCCCTTGTATCAGAGGCAGAACTGATTTCAGTCACTTAGGGGGAAGACTGCCATCTGCTGAATCGCAACTACCAGTTCTGGAGAACCTTTTCCTTTTTCTTGGAGGTTTCATGACCAAGTCCTGTGCCTCAAACTCAGGCAGCGTGTGTGATTTTGTGCTGCAGAGTAGTTCTGTTCTCCCTGAAATTACATGTTTTTGTAAGTCTTAAAAATGGTATTACATATTACAGAATAAACACAGCAAGTACATCTGCTTTATAACACTCAGAGATGTACTGTTCCCCACATCTGAAGAGGTTAAAGCCATATTTCTTTCCCTAGAAACATTTCTGACAGACACACATATACGTGTGTGTCTCACATGAATGCCTGTATGTCTCAGTATCAAGGACAATAAGGGTGCTTTTATAGCACACATTTTGTAAGAACATCTGCAGAATTAAAGATGATGTCAATTACTTACAAGACATTCTGATGAAATTCTGTAGGCTTACAATTTGAAGAGATTCACTCAGCTGTGCAGCTGTTATATATTATTACAATCTAAATGAATTTTAAGAAAGATAATTAGAGCAGTATACATTCACTCCTAGCAGTTTTTCTGAAATAAGAAAGCACTGACAGCTAAACATTATGTTATGAAGTATCTGAGACAGTACAAATTGACAAAGCCTTTGAAGCTCTACAGTACTTTCACTATAGGTACCTAAAGTAGAATGACTCTGTACTTCTCAAAGGATAAAAAATTCTTTATAGTGATTGAAACAGTCTTAGAGGCTCATTAAAGAAGGGGTAACTGTGGCACAAAAGCTTTAAACTGTTTTACGTAGGCTCGTCTCATGATCACATGGTAAAGTCATTCAAGCTTCAGAGCATTAATCCACTGCTGTATGGAGAATTTCTCTGCATGTGAATTTCAAATTAGCAGCCAGCATACACAAGCCTTTGACATGGCATAAAATTTTACTAGTCCTTTTCTTAAAAATTACCTAAGCAAAAGTGTGAGTAAATCTAGAAACATATTATTGCAACAGTGAACAGGAAACAGATACATATTGAGTTGAGAAAACTCTCTCGGAATTAGGAAAATGCTTTATTTACCTTCTGTACACATTGTATATATTTGTTGTCAGTTACAAAGTAAATGGATTAATTTACGTTGCTAGATAATACATATGCTATAGAAATGCATTAAAAATAGTTTTATAATTAAAGATTAGAGGAAATATTATATATTCCATATGAACAGAGGGATACATAAGAATGACACTTTACAAGTAAATAAATACATGTACACATAAAACATATGTGTGAATGTACATTCACAGAATAAGTGAACCCATTTATTCCCTTTAGAGTGGCCTACAGTTAGATGTATTTGCTTTTTAAAGAAATGCAATCACTTTAAATATGTACAAAATTTAGTACAGTGCGACTCTGCCAAGTATTGATACGACAGAAGGAATAAAAAAAAAAAAAAGTCTTCAAAATATTATTGGTGGTGATGGTGATGTGTTTTCTTCCAGAAGACTATTTAGGCTGGGCTTAAAAATAAGAAATCTGACTATATAGTAACAGGGACAGGTTATCTAAATATAGTATGAAATTCCAGTCATGAGAAATGGATAGAAGAGGGATTACAAAATACCTGCTAGTTAGGGTCTTACCTATATTTGGCCCTCTCTGGGAACAGAAGTGAAATAAATATACTCTAGAGTATATACTCTAGCCCATTTTCAGCCCTGCATGTGACCCCTGTTTATTTAATCAGTTATAAAAGTACATCCCCAAATGTAATTTATTGAAATCTCAAACTTCTCACTAGGATTCAAGGATAATCTCAGGCCTCTTCACCGTTTTTGTGATGTGGTTTTAACTCCAGAGGTGCTAATGCATTTTTCTTTCATGAAGTGCAGAATGATGCATGAGGTCACAACAGGAAGAGAAATGGTTGGCTAGGTACAGCCTGAAGAAATCTGCTCATATTCAGAAGTACCCACTGTTACTGATTCCACAGTTATGATTGCTTTCTAAATATGTTTGAAGTAGGACACTAATTCATTTTTCTCTGTGAAAGTTAATGTCTGATTGGTGTTAAAATACTAGATTGTTTTACTAACTTTTGGATGTTCATCAACTCTCATCAGTTTTAGAAGAAATTCTTGCCAGTTTGGTTGCTGCTGATACACATACACTGTATACATATAACCACGAGCTTCCTCACCCAATGTGAACCAGTTTTGCTTTACAGTATTGAAAATCTGTCTTTATGGATCTCATACATATTAAAGTGGACTGAAAGAGATTCAGTGCAATGCACAGGACCTTTCTGTTGTTGGACTTTTGGTCAGTTTGCCCTGAGGGATGCAACATGGGGCGAACCCAGTGACATTCCTTGTGGTTTGACTGCACCCAAACCTGTTTGGCTGATAACAGTGTGGAGGTCTGTAAAAAACCTGTGACAGGAAGTACATCAAGAGTCTTGCTATACAGTTGTATTATCACACTGTAGACTTGCTTGCAATGGGGTTAACATATTCAATACGCTGCTTGGAAATGAAATTTCTTCTTCTGCCTCATTCAATCCTCATAACTTAACGAGTCAAATCTAGGAGTAGCTGGGGCTTTGCTGTAAGGTGGTAGTGCTACTTCTTCCAAGTCCACCTTCCCTTATCCCCTGCAGTGTTCTTCCCTTTCTACCCACACCACTACCTCTGTTGGTGTGACACGGCCATGCGGAGTTGCTCCTGCAGTATTCGTCCGTGCACTCAACCGCAGGAGTGACGACTTGAGGATGCTTCTCCTAGAGATTTGGTCCATGCTTGGAGCACGGCCAGGCCACAGGCGCTGGGAATCACCCGGCGAAGCGCAGTCCCTTCGCTCCGCCGGGAATGCCGGTGGAGACCCGCGCGGGGGTTTTGTGTGTCTGCTGCTTTTCGGCGGGGGTGGGCGGGCAAATCTGAACTTCTTCTGCGCCCGAGGCTACCCCCATCCCCTCCCCCTCTTCCTGGCTGTGCCGTGCCCGGGGCACGCTGGGCTCCGGGAGCCGCCCCGCGCGTTACCTTCGGCGGGGGAAGGGGCAGGAGGCGGCGCCGGCTCCGCTCGGGGCGGGGCGGGATGCGCCGGGCCGGGCAGCGCCGCTCGGGGCGTGCGGGGGCCGCGTAGGTGCGGCTCCTTTAAGGTGTCCCGAGGCGGCACCAGACCTGCCGCGGCGGCGGCAGCGCGGGCAGGAGGCGGAGGCGGCTGGCAGGGGGAAGGGGAAACCCGCGGCGGAGGCGAGCGGCTCGACGTGACACCAGAAAGTTCAGGCGCGGCGGGCTCGGCCCCGCCTGACTCGTGCACCCCTGCC
>VYXF01001937.1:530398-594427 GCA_013397295.1 Polioptila caerulea
GGCTCGTCCCGGGCGCCCAGAGCAGAGTCCGGGGCCGGGGCAGCAACTTGAGCTCGGGAGGCGGCGGACCTCGGCTGCGGGAACTCGAGGATCTTTTGTTTTCTCCCATCGCTTTGGATAGTCCCGGGAAGTGTCAAGGCGCCGCTGAGGAAAGCCGGGGCCGGGAGAGGGGAGGCCGGCCGGAGTTGGCGTGCGGCTGGAGCGCTGCGGAGCTGACAGCGCCGTGCCCGGAGGGGGCTCGCCCCGGGAGTCCGGCGGGATTAGAGAACCTCGCTTGCGTTAAGCTTCTCTGGAATTACAACTGGGGGCTCTTCGTTTCTCCCCCCGCTCTTCTGGCATGAGACTGCTTGCAGGCGCCACCCGAGGACAATGATCGCGGAGTTTGCTCACTTTTACCTCTTCGGATTCATATGTGTCACCTCAGGTAACCACCTCACGCTGGCGGGTCCGATACGCGGCCGCGGCGGTGGCAGCGCTCCCGCAGCCGCTCTCCTCCTTCCCCCCTCGCTCCCCCAGCTTGGCCCCTCCCCCCCTCCCCGCCCCCCCCTCTGNCCGGCCCCCTCCTTTGCTCGGAAACGAAGCTCGGCTTCCACCCTGCGGGCGCCCGGACCGCGTTTGCCCCCGGGAGCTGCCGCCGGCCGTGGGGGCTGCCCGGGGCCGCGAGCGGGGGGATGCGCGGCGCCGGGTCCTGTCCTGGTCCCAAGGCTCCCAGCGCCGGCGGCTCCCGAGGGTTGATTGATGTAACCAGGGCTGGTGTTGAGCGTGGGGACGGCGCGCTGGGACCCGGGGAGGTGGTCCCGCAGGAGGTGGCTGCGGCTGCCCGCGGGTACCGCGCACCCTCCGCCGGGCGGTCCCTGGTGCGTCCCCCCATCCCCGACCTCGGGCCGGGGTAACCCCGCGCAGCCGCCACCGGGGCGGAAGGCAGGGCTTGGGGATGCAAGGCTGCACCTTGGCGATTAAAGTTTGCCCACGTGTGTGAAGTGAAGCGCCGGCGTGCTAAGTGCGAGCGGGGGAGATAGCCGAGGAGCTAGGGGGGGATTAATGGTCATTAGGCACAGTTTGCGCCGGGCTCAAGAGCGCTGGGGCGTCTTGTCGTGGCTGTAGGTTGCAGGTAGGGCGGCACTCAGAGGGCATCGTGGAGGGCAGGTTTGGCTCCGTGCGCCCCGCGGGGCTCGGGGCGGGCGCGGCTCTCCCCGGGGCGCGCATGTGGGCGGGGGGGCTTGGCAGGTTTTTGGGTTTGCCTCTGCACAAGGACCCTGCAGTACTGCTTCTCCTTCATCGGAACGCCTTTTGTCACAGGCTGAGTGAAGGCTTGTGCCGTAGTGAAGGTTGGTTTGGGCGCTGACTTTTCTGCCTTAACTGATTATTCTAAGTTTGCAGAGGACCCCTTTGAGTCATTAAAGTTATGGTAGCGTGAGACATCTGGTCAGTGAATGAATGAATGAAGGCTTTGAAAGACTTGAGTGCACTGCCTAAAGCTTGAAGTCTTAATTATGTCACTTAATGTAGTAACTTATGTCTGTTTCTAGATTATATTGTAAATTTAACTGTTAAATTTTTACTTTTAGGTATTAGTTTTCTCCTTGTGGCTTTGGATATGACAAACTTTGCATCCCTGAGTAGCTCTCACCCTGTTCACTTTTGACTATGTCAGTCATGCCATCTTTAATTTGATTTTTCTCTATATTGCCTCCTCCATGTGATGGAAGAAAAAAATGGAATGGGGAAGAGCCTTTGCACGCATTTGCTCTTTCTGAATCTTTCATGGCAATCATCCCCACCTTAGAAAAGTTGACTTCATAGATATTCCAGTCTGTAACTTGATCATGTATTGGGCTGTTTTAAACTCCAAGTTAAGAAACAATTTTATTTAGTTTATTTTTGAATCCTCCCCTTTGTTTATCATATAAATGCTCAATAAAGTTGCATGCAAGGTTTTTTTCAATTTTTTTCTTCCCCCCCAGGATGGGGATGCTCTCTCAAATAATGTTGGTTATTCCAGCTGAGTTGGAGAGGAAAAAAAAAGGAAAAAAGCCATGAATTTTTATGAAGGCTCTTAATTTTGTCATGTAAGCAAACTCAGTAAGAAAGATAAGAGACAAGCACCAGATAACAATGCTGTTTCAACTTTTTCACCCGGAGGAATTTCTTTTTCCCCTCAAGTAGAATGTGGTCAAATAGTTAGTCTTGTGTCTGGAACAATGGAGATGCCAGAAACCTTTGGCAGGATGAAGTTTGAGGGCAGATGGCTGCAGTGCAGAAGGAAGGACAGGAGTCATCTACAGCAGTTTCCACACTGAAATCCTTTGAGTTCTACTGACAGCTGATCTTGCAAGTTGATTGATCCTTTCCTCCCTCCTCCACTGATGGTTCTCACTTCCCTCACTTACACCCACTGCTGAATCAATGGTTTGTGTGGCCACACTCTAAATGGGATGTTAGAAACTTCTGCTGAGAGGTGGGAAATAATAGGGGGATGGGAAAGAGAAAAAAAAATTAATAACAGAATAATTGTGGGTTAATGTTTGTTAAAACAGTAATTGGTAAACCACTTAGAATTTAAAACCCCTTATTTTTACCTTGGTGTTGTCTCTGTGGAATCCTGTGAAGTACCTTCTTTCATGTAAGCCTGTGGTTAATAAATGTTGAATACATTTAAATTTGAATAGTGTTGAAAATTGGAATATAGCAGCTTTCCTCCATTCTCCCAGTGTAATTTCGGTGCTTCTTTGCATACAGAATAAGAATTGCTTTAAGGGATACTTCTCTGGTATCCTTGTTTTCTTGAGTATTTACCTGCTTTCTGCCCTTTTTCCTTCATTCTGAGGCAGACTTTTCTTCAGAATCTGTGGATTTTTCATCTCTCCACTCCCCAGGAAGCATCATCATCAAATGAGTATGTTTGGAAAAGAAAAGCTTTCACTTATCTCAAGGGCAACATGCAGAGCATTTTTGCTGGGAACAAGTGTCAAGGTTCTGATTTTCAACATGGGTGTTCACTGCTCTAGCAATTCTCAAGGCTAAATATGTTGCTGTGGGATTCTTCTGTTTCCCTCCGTGGAAATCTTTATACTTTGATGAGTTATGTCGTTGCATTGCGGATTCCCATCTGCACAGCAGCCACCCTTTCACCCTTTCCCCCTTTCCTGACCATGTTATCCCGTGCTAATTACTGTGCTTCAAATGGGGTTGGTCCATTTGCTCCAGAGATTTTTCCACGCTGTGTGGAACAGGCAGCGCTGACACTGCGAGGCAGGCCTGTTTTTCAGTGATAGTTCTAGCCAGTGGAGGGCAAAATTGTCTCTTGTATTCCTTCATGGGAGAGTTAACTTCTGATAGTTAATAGTTTAAGGGCGCCCATGGAGTGTCCCCAAAGTCCTTTCCAGCTGGCTAACCTACCTATTGGAGTAAATAAATCAGCCACTTCCTTGATACATTTTGTTTGTTTGTCGCTGAAGTTTGTACTTAAAAGCTCCCTCATGAAGTGCTAGAGCATTTCTGGAAATGGGTCTACTCCTTTTATGTATTCTCTGTCTAATAGTAATAAATTAGGAGAGCTTTAAAAAAAAAATTACACAATAAGTCAAAGGATTATGAAAGTATTAAGTGCCTAATCTGTAAAAGCAAATAAGTCACCCAAGAAAACTTAAAAAAGGTGCATTTTTCACCTATCCCTAATGCATTGTGTGCTGTTCTTAGTAATTTTACTGGAAGAATATTTAAGAAAGATTGAGCCAGCTGCTTAGAGCTGAAGGAGGCGGCCTCACTTGCATTGTGTTTGAAGACTTCAAGCTAGCAAAGTAATAACCATATGCTATAAAATTGATAATTCCTTACTTGTGATGAAATATTCTCCAAGTATCCAGGTGTTTGATTCAAAGCCTCTTATCCTTATGAGTACTGATAGTATCTGTGGAGAGCAAATTTTTTTTTTTCAATTTGCATAAGTGTGAATTTTGTTATCTTTCAGCTAGAAAGAGACTTATTTTTTTTTCCTCTTGCCTGGCAGTTAATTTAGTTTAAACCACTCAAGATGATTTTTGCTCCCTGCAGTCAGTGTTGGTTGTCAGATTTTCTTTGTTTTTGTTGAAGTTACAGAGGAACTTCATTAGCAGGGATCATGTGTAATCTTCAGGATACTGAATTTAGGGGGACTCGTGTACTGTTCATAAAATCTTATTGGAAAACATGACTTTATGTGAAGAATATTCCTAAGTCTACATGATAAAGGTTTTGATTGCATTTACAGAGACAGATGGGCCATTACAAATATTATCTGAAACTAGTGACATTTAGGTAGCAGTGTTGTCATGTTAACATTAGACATCAAATAACTTTGCCAAACAATGCTTTAACATAAAATGCTTTGGAAGTGATGGTCAAAGAGATTCCATAAGAAATCAAAACCAATTTAGTTTACATTAGAAGGTGGAAAGAGAAAATATTTAGAAATACAAGAAAATCAGAATTCAAGAAAAATCTGCAGTTGTACTTAAAATATCAGGGAACCCGTTCCCTCACTTTCAAACAACACTGGTTTTGCTTGGCACTTAGTTTTCCTAAATAACTGGAAGAGTTTTGTTTCACAATCCTAAGCAACTGTAATATTATGTCTCATTATGGGATAGCTTTCCCTAATGAGTATAATAATTTGCTGGGTCTAGCAAGTCTGGTCACTTGCTGCAGTTCTCAGTGAAGTATTTCTGTTGCTAAATGTGCCGTGTGGATAACGGTAGCTTGGTTTGGTGTCCTGGTGGCTGGCTTGGATGCTTCTTCAAAAATTTGCCTTTCATAGTGAAGATTCCAAAGATTCCCATTGTTAACGTTTAAATTTCTATTGTGAATTTATTGTGGCTTTTGTGTATTTGAATAGTTAGGAATGAGTCATTTTGTTGTTGATAGTTATTCATATTTTGAGGGGTTTTTTGTGACCTTGCTCTTTCCAAGCAGACTAAATGGCACTTAAAAATTTCATATGCTGAGGTCCTGACACGTTTTATTTGTGTGCTCTGTTATATAACCTCATTGGGTGGTGATAACCTTCCTTAGCTTTTCACCTGAGTGCCTCTTCATAAAATTGTAAGGTAAATAGTGAGGTAACTGAAGTAGCAACCAAGGTGTATTTTAAGTCCAATAAATTGTGCAAACAGAGGAAATAAGAGTATTTTTCTGTTAGTGATGAGAAGTTTGACCAAAAGGTGAGAGTAGAGCAAGAAATAAATGTGCTTAAGTATCTTGAAAGCGAGAGATGCTTTTAAGGGGAGATAATTTGCTAGTTTGTATCTTCTTTAGGAGAAAGATGTGCACGTATTTTATACACGTACATGTATATTTCAGTCATACACTGATGGCTCTTGGCTTACTGTGTCAGCCTTAGCATCAGCACTAAATTGTTGAGGTTAGAAGGACATTTTATGTGTAGAAACATGAGCACAAATATTTTGTACTGCTGACATAGATGCAGCCAGCCATGTTGGAGTCTTACAGCTGAGACTTGGTACTAAGAAAAATCTCAACAAGGGGAAAAAGTGAAACACCTGGGAGGCTAGTAACAACTTCAGTTTTCAGTCAGCTTCACTGAGTTGTGTTATTCTGCTGTTGGTCTTGAGTTCTGGTTTTTAAAGAGCTGAATCTTCTGGTATGATTACTAGTTAGCTGATTATTAATGTAAGCCAGTACTGTGAGTTACCTTACCCTGAAGGTGATAGGAAGCTTTACTAAAATAAGAAGGGAGTGAATTTAATTCTGGATGTCTGAATTTTTGTCGGTTCACTGTTCATTAGGAAAAAAGGATGCATTTACCCAGATGTAGCCACAAAAAATGATAAAATATGGTTCTGGAGCATCATGAGGGTAGGCCTTTCAGACCAGGAAGGTATATGATGGAATTGGTGTTAAAACAACAACGCACAGGGAGAGATGTTTGTGTGGGATTGTGTGCACATTTCAGGTCTAAGTAGTATGGGGAATGTCCTACACTTAATAAATAGAGACTCAGGGAAAATATATCCTATTTCTTTTCCTGTCTTTTGAAAAGGAAGTGAGGAAACTTATTTTTTGTGAGAAAGGGAAGGAGTGTATGAACAGCCAATGAAGTTAAATACTGTTCAAATACTGAGAACTATTCTCAGACTTGTAGGTATTTTCCATGCCTCTCTTGTTCTGAAGCTTAGGAAAATTTCTGACTAAGACTCATGTGTGCATGTGTGTCTGTGTATGACTGATTAAAACAAAATTGATAAATTGACAGTAATGAGATTTGTGAGTGGCGTCAGGCCAGCCTTTTTAATTAGAGCCTGCTTGCCATCTGAGCAACTGCAGCCAAGGTGCAGAGTGCTCTGCTCACACCCGTGAGCAGCCAAGTCATTTCCCTTTGCTGAGGACAGAAGGGTTTATGGAATGGTAGAACCTTAAGGTGGTCTTACCAAAAGGAGGCAAACTATGCTGAGAAGGGGAATAGAAAACCTTTTACCTTGTATTTTAGTGGGAAATAGTGTTAATTGTGTTTTCTGGAAGCAGAAACTTGGAAAATTAGAAAGGAGAATCTACTATTAATAGGCAGAAAATGCGCTTATGGATTTACATAAAAGATCCGGTTGTTTTACGAGTTTATAAAGCCATTTTGTGCCTTTGTGTGCTCAAGTTTACTCCGTTTCTTTCAGCACCATTACCCAAAGACCTACACAGAACTTGAGTGCTTTTCCATCTAGGTTTTAGTGAAAAGGTGTAGTATAGGAGGAGTGGAGATCCCCATGGTGCAACTTGGGCATGTGCTTCACTTTCAGACATAAACGTTCAGTACCTAGATTTTGGTAAAAGCAGTAGTATAATGTCATCTCCTACCTCATTTTTAACACATTTTTGTTTTATCTTATGGTTTTTTTTTGTACAGATATAAACTCCATATGGCTAGTGCATAAAAGCATTTTTAAAATAAAGGCATCTTAGGTATTTATCTTCTCATTCAGAAGGCTGACATGTATAGAATGCTTGTATTAGCATCTGTACTTTCACATAATAGTAAATGTGTTGCTGGAGATGTCTTCCTTAGCATTCAAAGAAATTCCATAAAAAATTACCAAACAACAGGAGAGAATCTCTATGGGTTTGCTCACTGATGGTAGAGTTCCACCAGGTACTCCTATTAAAGTCTTGTTTTCTGCCACCAGACTTTACACCTCTAGAGAGGTGTAGAGTTTTCTGTACTATGTTAAATGTTTATATTTATTTGCATTTAAGTAAATAACTGTAAATTAAATAATTAGAGCATTTAATTTTAGTACAACTTACTATAAATTCAGCTTAGACCAAAATGCGTAGTTGAATGCATTATTATTACTGAAGTGGTATGAATATTCTTAATCATAAAACAAGCATGTTTTCTGGACTGTTGCAGTCTTGAAATATATATACTTTATTTGAAGAAATGAATAGTCAGTTATGCAAAATTATTCAAGCTGCCCTTTTCTCTTGGGAAGTATTTGCTCAGTATGGTATCCCATTACCTTAAGTCTAATGCTAATATTGTGAATGATTAAAATAATATGAACACCCCTGACTGTAGATTAAAGATCTGTAAATCTGACAAACCTGTGCTGGGCTCTGGATTTAAAATCTTAATATTTTATTTTCTTCATCTTGCATAGTGAATTAGCAGTGGAATAAGCTCAGTTTTGGAACAGCCTGTGTCTTCAGACATTCAGGGGCAGGGTAGGGCAAGGATCAGGGTCTAAGCTCTGCAGGCTGGAGTCATCCGTGGCAACCATCTGAGAGAACTGTATAGTCTATGTGCTCTTCATGTTGTTCAGTTTTGTAGTCTTTGTCTTCTCCTCCCTTGACTGTCTTGTACATAAATCAGAATTGTGATTTCTTTAGTTCTGTTAAACTGTTTCATGCTAGCATTGCATTAAAACTTGCTTGGCTGGCATTTTTGTGCCTTCTGAAATTTGCATATCCTCAGGCAAGGTATTTATTTTAGATTGTTGGTTAGTTATATTGCCTCTTATCTAATTGCTTAAATGCCTTTATGTTGAAGATTAGACACATAGAGCAGTTCATGGTTATAAATTCAAGTATAGAAGACTTTAGTTTTACTATTTGCTCAACAGTAGCATAATAGACCTTAACAGTTTTTATTTTAGAAATTAGTTTTTAATACATGGCCAAGGATTTAATGTAGGCCTAAAGATGTGCATTGGCTCCACTTCATTCTGGGAGCAGGTGGAGGTAGAAAGAAATGGTGTTTAATGGTGACCAGATGGACATGCTTGAAAGAGTGGCTGGATTTTTTAGCAGACACAAGACCTCAGATTTTTAGAATCCTGGGCCTTGTGAGTTGTTGAAGTTGGGAACCTACAATCTAAATTTGAAGCCACTTAAAATCAGTAGTACCTGTTGAAAATCTTGATTCTAGTGTTTAAATTAAATTGCCTAAAGTGTTTGACTTTATCTTCAGTTGCAAATGTTTGTAGATCTTTATGGGTTCTTAGCTGGTCTGAAAATTGAGATTGTAGTGAACATCGGCTTAAGAGCCAATTAACTGAAAAAAGCTGTATAACTTTAAATTTGCATGGGCCTCACTAGCTCTGTGAAGGGTGAGAAGCCAGTAAAAATGTATTTGAGTGTGTATTCTTTTAGAAACTTCTCAGCTTGCCAGTTTTGTAGTGCACTTTACTAACACTGGTCAAAAGCAGACTTTTCAACCCAGACATCTCTTGTTGGCCAAATAGGCCCAAGCATGTAAGCCCAAGATGAGGAGAGCAGCCCCCAAATCCACAGGTCGGTCTGTATTTATGTATTGAAAGCATAATACTCAAATACTTATCCTTAAATACTCTTTTTTGTGCTCAGCAATATCACCAAGCTTCTCCTTTTATCAGAACCTCTTGGCACCTGGTATGAAACTTGGCACCTGGTGTAGCTTTGTGCTAGGAGATCTCTGG
The DNA here is from genome assembly GCA_013397295.1 of Polioptila caerulea. NCBI lineage: Eukaryota > Metazoa > Chordata > Aves > Passeriformes > Certhiidae > Polioptila > Polioptila caerulea. The sequence continues at coordinate 539,341 of VYXF01001937.1, forward strand.
GATGCCAGGCAGATTCAGAACTAAGATTTGCAAATTCTGAAATTTTGAATGCTTCTCCCCTCACCTCCCACTCGCAAAACAACCCTGTCAGTGCATCTTTCTGGTTTTGGAATATATCTAAGGCTCTAGGTACCGCAGCTGACATACTTCATAATCAAAGTGCTTAATGGTAGGAGGTGATAAAAGCAAAAAAAAAAAAAGTAATGAGGGGAAACAAGATAAGTAGGCATAGTAACAAACTGTTACTTTTTGCTTCCCAAAGTAGGAGTTGGCACAGGAGAGGGTAGAGTTGGGACCATGGATGCAGGAGAGAGGATGTTTGTAATGAACAGGTTGAACAGAAAGGTCTGATGTACCTGTGGGATGAAACTTGTGCTGTGCTAGTCGTAAAAGTGATTGGCAGGAGGCCCCACGCGTGGAGTGAAATCCTGTCTTCACCACTGTGGAAAACTATGGTTTCAACTGCGAAAGGAGGTGAAGCTTGGAAGGAATTAGCATATCTCTAGCACGGAGTGGCATCTGGAACTGAATGGCTGGGTTAAATCATTCCGTGGTGATTAATGAGGCGCATTGCTCAGGTTATACAGCCTTTAAAAATTAAAAGGAGAAATTTAAAAGTAAATGCAAAGCAGGAAGAAGGAACCATTGCTTTATTTACCTCTTTTAATAGAGGGCAGAATGAAATCTTCCCTGCCTTTTGATACAAGGAGAGATCTGTTAAGTGCTGCTGTTAAGCTTGGAAGCTAAGAGATGAACTTCGGAGTAATTGTGTTCAGGAGCGTTTTGTGACATTGCAAATGTGCATGTAGCAAATGCAGGCCTTAAAATGGGAAGGAGTGTGCAGGATGGGATTTTGCTGCTGGTGAGTACTTTGCTTTTCAGAAAACTTCAGAAAATAGTGATTTCTGTTTTCTCTCCCACTCACGAATGTTAATCTGTGTTACCTGTAGGGAAAGCAAATATTTAAACACATAAGGTGAAACATGCTTAGAGGCGTAGTGAGCACTTTAACTTTCCTTGAGCATGATTCTGGCAGTGGCTGAGCTGAATGGTGATGTAGCTTGGTGTCATATCAGGAATAAATGTTCAAAATGTTCAAAGGTTGTTACTCTGTAGGAGGATTACAATACTGATACGAACACACTTCTGCTTACTTTCAGGTTTTTAGTGGAGCAAATACAGAAACCAGTGAAGTGTATGTTTGAGTGTTAGGTTTTTTTCTTCTGAATTGTGAAAGAAAACAAATAGTGGCATCATTAATGGAGCTATTGCTTAAAATGATTGACATCTCCACAGCAAGTTCATACAGTGAGGAAATAAAAGGGAGCTAGAATAAGGTATTATCCCTCTGGAGCTAAACTAGGATTCCACTCTGATTTCTACCTGCTAGGGGATGAAGTTCCCTAAAATGCACTGCTGAAAAATCTCTGCTCACAACAGTTTGGGCTTCTGGATTGCTGTTTTTTATTTACGTATTTAGTGGCCATCTTGCTTTTATTTGGGGAGGGGATGGTGGTGTATTCAGCAGAAAATAAGGAAGAAAGATTTATTTATTTTTTTTAAACAAAAGGTTTGCATCTTTCTCGTTCATACTCTGATGTGGTTCCCATGACCATAATGTGGAAGGAGACTTTTTAATCCTCATCCACCCTCCAGTGCTTCATATTAGATGGGGATTTCTTTGTTTTTCCTCCTTCCCAGATTTTGCTGGGACAGCCAAGATAGGGCAGTTGACCTGGTGCTTCAGTGTTGTGACCAGAAGGAGTGAATGTTATTTGCACAGGCAACTTTTGTGGTTTGTTTGTTTGTATTTTTTGTTTTGTTTGTTTGGTGTTTTTGTTTGTTTGTGGAGGTTTTCTTGGGTTCTTTTGTTTGTGTTTTTCTTATTCTCTCACTAGAGGGTTTATTGATAAAGTGTGAATGTTTGTTTAATTTTCAAATAATACCTAATTTTTTTTGCGGGGAAATGACTGTTTAAATGTCTGTGAAGTCAATTATTATTCCAAAAAGATAGGACTAAATTCTGCATTGAGATTGTTGTGTCTTCAGAATTGGTATTTACATCTTTGACAGAAATTAACATTTTGTTTTACATCAGTTTCCAGAAAGACACTTGGAGTTTGTTTTTCTCTTACCTTATTATAGTAGGGAAAGCAGCAACCTCTCAGCTAAAAATTCGCAGTGACCTACAGTCTAGTAATAATTAGAATTAAACAGAGTTAGTAATTTCACTTGGTCATTTCGTCATAATTCCTGTAGGCGTGCAACTGATCTTTTTGAATCTCATAAAATGAAATTTTTATTTTACTCACCTTACTAAGGTCAAGTAAAAAGCCACATCAAGTTAATGAGTCCCTTTCTTTGCAATGAACTGAACGTGGCATTTGTTTTTGTTCCGGCAGTCATGAAATCACAGGGTGTTGGCGACAAGTCCATTATTGGCTCTGTGCAGGGTTGCTGAGGGCTTTTACTCCACCCAGTGCATTTTGCATGCAGCCTTTATCGTGCTAGTTAAAACTTGTTTCAAATTGAGGATTCTTTTCTTTTTTTTTTTTTTTTTTTAAAGCAGTAATAAAAAGAAAATAAAAATAGCTCCCTCTTCTTTATTAGCGTAAATGAAAGAGTAGCAGCGACTCGTTCCTTTAGTGACCTGAGGAAATAAAACAAAATCTGGATGAGTTCTCAGCCCCTTGAAGTCAAAGGAGGTTTAACTATTTAACCTGTCAGTTTTTATCTAAATTTGCAGGAGCTCAGGTTCTGTGTCACTTACTCTATGTGATGTTACATAATAAACTTAATAGTGGGAAAAAAGAGATGATTACTCATTGTTCTTCTCAGCTTAAAAGATGAGATGCATTTAAAGGCTTATAAAATTCTGTGATTTAGGTTCCATTTTTTCATTGATTCAAGGTTGAATTTCTTGTATGTTGTTGGTGCTGTTGGTGTCTTTTATGTGGTAGCCAATCTTTCCCCTGCTCTTAGAACAGCCAATCTGGTTTTGTTTTAGTGCCTCATTTTTGTCTCCTTTTGATTTGATTTGAATTTTTTTTTTTTTTTTTTTTTTTGAGAGCTGGGACATTCTCTTGTGAGGCACCATCCTGGCTAAAGCACGAGCANTTTTTTGCATGTTTGTGTCTGATAGCTTTTTCAAAACATTTCTGGTTTGGAATTTTCCTGTGCTGTACCATATACTTTTTTTGTTGTTGTTGTTGCATTTAGGGAAGCATAATGCATAAATCCAAGCATTTGTTTTCCATAGTTGTGATTATTTTAGATAGCAAAATTATGCAACTGTCAGTTTTGAAAACTAATACAATCTGATTCCTTCTAGACAATATTTGAGGGGAGTCATAATATTTTTTAAATTTAAAATGACTGTAAGTTCATCAGGTTTTAGAATGTGTTATTTTCAAATCTCTTGTAAATTTATTTATTTTGTTAATTTCCCTACAAAGTTTTAAATTACACAAGAAATAAAACCAGACTTTTCCCTGTGATTTGTCTTTTGTCCTAGAAGTACCAGGTGTCTGATCAATAGCATGTGCTGGGAAGCAAAAATTTCATCTGAGGAGACTTGAAATGCACTTATTTACAACTTTCATGAGCTAGAAGTTGTATGTTCCTTTTTGTTTTGCTTTTGAACTGGTCACTGCTAGGTAGAGTTTTGTTATTTCACTGGTGATTTAAGACACAGATATGTACATAGTTTTCTTCAGGCTTTTAAGGGCTCAAGTTTAAGTGGTAGATCATTATTGTACGCATCAAAAGTGAAGGGTGATTAACTCTGTCTGGGTGCACACAGTGTAATTTTAGAGGCTACAAATGTTGTTACAAATCAGGTTAAGGTTTAAAGGTGAAAGTTTGGCTGAATGAGTTTTACAGCTTAAAGTTAGTGTATGCAAACAAAGAAACTGTTGTTTTCTACCCATTTGTGTCTAATGAGCAAGTGGTTTGTGGTATGGAGAAGAAAATGGGAATATTGTGCAGTTTGCCATAAAGTTAAAACTACATACTTTTTACTTCAATTTAAAGTTCCATTAAATAGAATGAATCTAAGAACTTTTCTTTTAGGCTGTTCATCATCTAAAATATAAAGTGAAAGGATAATGGCTTTAAACTAAGTGATAATGATAAACTAAATTATAATGGCTTTAACTATTATAGCTTAACTCTTAGCATTCATGTATTTTTGTAGATTTCATCGTAATATCATTAAATAATTTGAAGAACCTGTTGAAATAACACATAAAATGCTTTTACTGTGTTTAAGCTATATTTTTAGGTAGTTCTAAAGTAGCATTAATAACTTGGATTTTTACTCAATTCTCTGACTTAGCCATATTCCTGAAACTATATGTTCAACAGCATGTGGGAAAAGAATGACCATTTTTTTTAAATTACAGGCAAGTTATTTACAAAGGCTGGGATGTTGCTTTTATAGGTATTGGCCTGATTTATGATGTTAAAATTGTAAGTGATGAGACAGGTAAGGTCTGTCTGTGTCCTCTGTCCTTGTACTGCCTTCCCTCTCCCTTAAAGATTTCTTAAATAGCCTAGCAATTGGGAAGCTCTTTTGAACTTCTGTGATAGATTCTATATACATTGAGTAAAAGTTAAATAGTGTGGACTTTTATAGGACTACATGGTAGCATAAGAAGCTGTTCAGTTCAGCTGTATCTGTAGTGATCTAATCTGATAGCCATTCTGAGTGCAAAAGCCAGGGTGTATAAATGGAATGAAACAAAAGGGAAGTGATTAGCGGGAATAAAAATAAACATCTTTTAGTCTCGGTAAATGATACCTTTAAAGCACAGCAGCCTTGTTGAACATAATTAAAGTTGTAAGAACTGGGGTAGGGTGAGTGGGCTCTATTCTCTGAGGTCATGGTGGAAATACAGAGGTCAGGGTTTTGCACTTAGTCTTATGTAAACAATGTCATGCCTTGGTAAGTATAAGAATTGATTTAACTAGCTTAAGATAATTAAAAAAACAACCCAAACAAAGCAATAAAAACAAACAAAAAACCTAGGAGAAAAAAAGTCTAGGACAGGGTTGTATTCATTTGATATCAAAATCTGAGTGCAGCCTCTATATCTTCTTGATGGGGAAAGGAGAAAAGGACAGGCTTCTGTTGGGGATGCCTGTTGCTGCTGAGTGATTCTGTGGTGTCTGGCTTTGTGCTGTAACATCTCTCTAGCTTTCCCCGAGCCTATTCCTTAAAATCTGCATGTAGGCAGATGTTTGGTTTTGCCTCTGGTTCAAATTGAGACTTTTCCATAGAATCCTGTATTTCTAGTTACGTCCATTGAATACTGTTTTCTTTTGCTGAGGAGTTCAAGTGCTTTTTTATTGCTTGCACTCCTGACTTGTAGAACCCTAGAATCCTGAGCTGGAAGTGACCTCCTGAAGGTCACACATCCAACTGCCCCTGCAGTGAGCAGGGACATCTTCAACTTCATCAGGTTGCTCAGAGCTCTTTCTAACCTGACCTCAGATGTTGCTGTATATCTCCCCAACTATAATAAATCTTTATTTAGTTTCCGTGGTTGTGGGGTTTTGTTTTTTTTTTTTTTTCGTTAGTGGTTTGGATTATGTATTCAGACTTATATTTATGCATGGTAGAGAAGAAGTTCAAGGGTGTAGGGTATCTTGACAGCTCAGGATGACAGGGATTTTGTTTCTTTTCTGCCTACCTCATCTCTTGACTGCTTGTGTTGAGCCTCCTTTCATTACAGTACAGCACCAGTCAGAGCAAACCAGCAGCTCCAGACAGAACATGTCTCTGACTGGTTAAAGGAGGAGGGCTGGCAAAACCCATGAGACTTAAATTGGAAGTGCAGTTCAGGAACTTAGTCTGGCAAGCACAGGCACCACTCCCTCCCAGAAGTTTCCAGGGCAGTTGCTCAGGCTTTCAGATGCTCTGTGCAGCCGTCCCCCAGCTGTGAGCTGGCTGGGGTTGCCCAATTCCAAATGTCTGGTTCTATGAGCTGTCACTAAAGAGCGCTGCAGGCTCTTGCAGAAGAGGAAGATGGGTGTTCAATATAATCATTAAGTATGAGGAAGAAACACCCTGCAGTTCCTGGCTCCAACTGGCTCTAGGCAGCTCTTCCTTGGTGTGAAATGCTGCTTTAATGTAGGTCAGCTTTAACTGTTGTAAATGAGTGTAGTTCTAGTGAAGTCAATGAGCCGCTGTTAATTTACTTCACTTGAGAATCTGCCTGAGTAGATGAGCAACTAGAAAACTCAAAGGGAAGTGCTTATCCAGCAAGAGAACTTCAAAACCAGTGAGGTGTTTTGTATTTGTTTTCTTCTCCTTCTCTTCTGAGGAAGAAGTTAGCATTCTTACATCCCAATGGTGTTTAGTGAAAGTAGAATTTTATTCACTGAGAGAAAGCTTGTAAACTGTTGCTGTTTTGGAAATAAAGGGATAATAAGTGTTTCAGCTTCTCACTCCAGATCCTCTCTTTGCTAATAAAATGAGTGGGTATCACTTCACAGCACAAAACTGTCAGTCAGCATTCAGCATGACTGACATAATTAGCAGCTTCTAGCTGGAGGAGGCTGAAGATTGCTTTTGGTGGAGACTGCGAACACTTGCCTTGCCGTGCTCACGGAACAGAGGCACCATGGGTCCCCGGGGTTTTAGCATGTCTAGTGAAAATTAAATAAACACTGTGCTTTACCCCAAAAGTCTACTTGGCTATGTTGTAGTTGGTGTTTACCTGATTCTCTGAAATAGTGAAAGAACAGGATATAGACTGATTACACCTGTGATGAGGCTCCTGAGACTGTATGCTCTGTGCATTCTAAACTACTTCATCAAAGGCGGGCTTGGGTCAGCCTGGTCCTTATAGATGCAAATGTATGTCACAGGAAATTGCAAGACTGGTAACACTTGCAATTTTCTATTGTTCAAAAAATAATAACCTTACAGAGCGAATTAAAACTGTGGCTGTTTTGGCAAGCTAGATGACAAATCTGGTGACTGCAAAAGCCATGTCAGAGCAACTAAGCCATTAAAGTTTCCTAAGCTAATGTCATCCAAGTAATGCTGTTTGTAAATCTTTGAGAGGGGTCAGATGTGTTTAGTGACTAGACTGTGCGTTCCTTACAAAGATAAAAATAAAAAGAAAAAAGCTTAATTGCATAGTGTACTGCATACACACCTATTAGAACAGCATGTGTTAAATGGGGAAAGAAAATGCTGACTGACTCAGTTCTGTTGTAGTCCTTAACAGTTCAGTTCTAGCCAGAGACTCTAAGGCTAAGGTCTTCCAGCGGATGAGATTATTTGGTTACCTGGTTTTAATGTTGTTCTAAGTGTCTGCAGGCCTGGAAAATTTTATTTTGTTCAGTTCGAATTGCAGCTTTTCACTGCCCAGTACTTTGGTTCCTCCTGTAAGCAGATACTTAGGAGTTTCTTATATGAGGGACTTTGCATTCCAATTGCTCTGTGTTTACACTTGGTGCAACTATGCAAAATGTTTACTCTTTAAAGTGTATTTCCTTTTTTAGTGATCAAATAGCTCCAGGAATATGGCTGCATTTTACTTTCTAAACATTCATAAACACGCGATCAGGAGCTTTGCTTCTTTCTCTGTCAACAGGCACTTCAGATTAAATGTTTAGCTTGATTTTTAATTTTTTTTTTGACAATTCAAAACAGTATCAAATATCATCATATTGTATGTTGTGTGAGTTTTGGTTTTTGTGTTTTGCTTGGGGTTTTTTTTTTTTTTTGTGAATGACTGTGCCAGGTTGCTCCCTGGTTGACTCTGTAAGATTAGTTGCCATTTGTATCTGAGACTCCTGAGGGAATCTTGGAATCATCAGACATTTAATCTTCTGGCTGTGTGAATTCAAGGTTGCAAAGACAGGCAGCCAAATTTTTGCAAAGAGAGACTCCTCAGTACTTCATTTTTTCCAGCTCTGTAATGTGCTTTGTATATATAAGGAAGCAGGATTCTATGAGGTTTTGTGTTTAGGATAAACTAAGCGTGGCCTTAAATTCTCAAGGGCTGCACTCAGGGCTAAGTCAGGTCTCTATCACATTTGTCTGTAATGAGGGCACATCCTCCAGCACAGGTACCTGTTTTGTTTGGTGTCTTCTTCACAGCATGGGAATTCTCTTGCCTTCTGTACATCAGCTGGATGGCAGCAGCCGTGGTGAGCCAAAGGTCTGCCCTGAACTGTGTGCCTGCGGAGTAGGAAGTCATTTTCTAGCTCCAGATCAGTGGGGATCTTGGATGTCAGCAGATTGGGAAGCAGTGTTTAACACAGCAAGTGTGATGGAAGGGTGATGGAGGGTTAGACACAGAGAGGACCTCAGCAATGTGTGATCTCCACTAATTAATCAGAAACAAGCCTTTTATGCAGGACTTCCTCAGCAGTTAGTTCCTTCTTGATCTGAAGTTCCTAAGCATGGATAGTGTTGTGGGAGATAACGACAGAAAATTTCTTGGTTTGGCTTGTTGGTTATGTGATTGCTCTGTCATTTAGTGCTTCACTTAGTTTTTTTGTTTTGTTTTTTTCTTTTAAGCAGTCTTATTCCAGACATCTTGCTTGCCCTGCCCTACTTATTTTAATTACAGCTTGAGTTAACGTTTCTTTGAACATGTTAAGGTATGTCTCTGAAATACATATGTATTTTGTTTTGAAAGTCAGATATTATATAATGTATCTGGTATGTTTTGGAACGTGCATAGTTCCCTGGCAACTGTTAAGCAAAATTCTGCCTTTATGTATATTGTAGTGTAGGAAATTATTATTTTAGTCTTAAGTTACATACCAAGTTAATTATTTTTTTTTTTAAATATGAAGTAATACCCTTGGGGAGAAAGTGGGATCAAAAGCCATTTCTATTTAAGAAGTTGGGTTAAATATTGTCAGTGCTAATACTGCAATTTTGCTAATATTTGTAGCCAGTCAAATGACTTGTCAGTCTTGAGGGCTAATACCCAGTTTCAGGGCAGGTGTCAGACCAAACTCTTTTCCTCCTAAACTTTGTTTTCCATGTCGTTACACACCAAGGAAGACAATCAGTGGCCTGTTTGTTTCTGGGGTGAGTTAAACTAAAGGAAGCAATGTTCAAGACAAGACTGGATGGGGCTCTGAGCAACCTGGTCTAGTGGAAGGTGTCCCTACCCATGGCAGGGGGTTGGAACAGGATGAGCTTGGAGGTCCCTTCCAAGCCAGGCCATTCTGTGAATGTTTCCACAGTTTGGTTGTGAAAAGTGTCCAAAGGTGTGTGCTAGTGTACCCCCACACCTGAAAGCTTGCATATAAAACTTCTTAGCTTTCACTGATATGGTACAGTTTTAGAGAGTATGTCTGGCTTGTAAGCACGTAGGCTTAAAACCCATGAAACTTAAAAACCATTCTGCTCATAAATGAAAAGAAATTTTGGGAAAAAGGTGAAGACTGAGTTGGAATTTGTTTCTGAATTGGAACCTGATATAGGACATCAGAATTTTCAAATGGATTCTTTTTTAAACAACTGTTTATGTCATGTCATACCTCTTCTTGCTCTTGTGTTATGTGTGGGATATCAACAGCTGTAGTTTAAGGAGTGTGTGTTTTAATTAGTTGGAATCTAGAGAGATTAATCATTTAGGATTTTTCTTCTCTTTTGATGATCATTGACTGAATAAAGATGCTTTTATGGGCTCTTTTGGTTTGACCTGGTGTAAACAGTCACCCATTTAACCTAAGGTTCAGGTTGGTTTTGTGTTGTTTTTTGTGGTTGTGTTGTGGGTTCGTGATTGTTGTTTTTGGGGGGTTTTCTTTGCAGCTGATGTGTGTGTTTGTTTGTTTAATGGCCTTAAGAAATCACCAATTAGAATGCCCTGAAAGCCAGGGAAGAAGATCATGGCACCCAACAATCAGAAACAATTGCAGTCTGAGACTATTCAGCACTCGAGCTAATTAATTCCTCTGTATTAGGTCTCTCTGATACATTGGCCACCTTTAATTATGTGCATTCACTAAAAAGTAGGTGCTTCTCTAGCTGTATTTGGTTTTTAAGGAAATATTTCTAGCATGAAGGAACTTAATAGTCTGAAGAACAAGATTTATTAAAACAGCTACATACTGACTTTTGAAATAATTTTACTTTTTTGGGTGTAGCCCTGGAACAAGACTCCATTCAACAACATGAATGGAAAATAAGAGTGTAGCCAATATTATCTTGCCATCATAAGGAAGTGGTTTCAGTCTCACAGTTGAAGGAATGTTGTGTTAGGGATAAATATTTTATGCATCCTTTAACAATGAAGCACTGGTTCCGTTTGTTTTTCTGTATATGTGTGTGCCTTTAAATATTTAAAAAGAAAAACAACAAAAAAATCCCACCTCAAAACAAAAAACCCACAGAATTCTTTATCTATCCTCACTGCGTTTATCCTCTGTTAGGGATAATTGAGAAGTATTGGATATTCATTTAATTTTCTCTGCTGATGTGTATTACAGGAAACATTACATTGGATTGTCAAATGTTAGAAGTGCTCTTCCTGTGATAAGGTTTGGATACTTTCAGATACAGTTGGAAATAGGGATTGGATTTATTTGTCCAATTATTTATTTTATTTAGAGAAGTGCTGACATGCCGTTAGGTTTAAAATAGTTAAAACTGCTACCCACAAGAAAAAAATGTAGCTTTTATGTAGTAATGTTTGTTACTACCTTATTATTTTGGAACTGTGTAGGAAGTGTCACATCTGCTTGGAATGTGTTGGTATTAATCCTGTGACTTTGTAGACCTCAATCTCTAATATTATACTAAAAATTGCACATTTTCTCCACGTAATTAAAAAAGAGCATTTTTCAAGAGCATCAAGAAGACAAGAATTCTCTAGGTTATATTTAGTAATATATTTCCTCTCTCTGTATTAAGATATCCTCACCAGAACGATAAAATCTTAACTATTTTGATTATATTTTTTCATCTTACTTTTTCACTTTGAACAGTCTTAAGGAGTAAACCTCGTAAGCAAAAATTATATTAGTTTCTAAAGGTAAGCTCTTTCTCTCCTTCCTTGCCTTCTATGAAATGAAAACAATTTGTCATGGGAATAGACTTCAAAGTTCAGTTAGTAATTTTGATAAATAAAGTCATGCAAAAATCATTAAGTACTTGTTAGAACAATCAAGTCAGAGGCTCCATATGGCAATTTGTTTTGATGCACTCCTGTTTCAGTGTGTGTCAGAGTTCAGAGAGAGATGGTTTGGGGAATTGCTAACATGACTAATCTAGTATGAGTTTTCAGGTCCAACTCATTTCAGGGTAGATAGCAGAAGCTTTGTGGTATTTTTGAACCAGAACATAAATAAGCAGTTATCTGTCTATTGCCTTTTTCATGTCCTTCATAAGTATTAGCTTTCTATTATATGGATTTTCTTGATTGGTGAGTGCAGGTGCTCATGACTGTGTCTTGGTCAGCTTTCTTCACTTTTCTCCAAATGCTTTTATAGAAAGGAAATAAATTTTGCTAGTTTATTTTGGTATCTCCTATACATACAAATATATTGCTCATAATACACTTAAATAGCAGAGATTATTATATCATGAGGAATGTTTCCTAAAGATAATAGGCCATTATCTTACTTCTTTGGTGCACTAATGTTCTAGCTATGGAGCTAGATTATTTATCGCATCCTTTAAAATGCAAATCCATTTTCCTGAGGTAGAAGTTTCTTTATTTTCCTTCCCAAATCTTTGTCTTGCTCCAAATTCTTTGTCTGAGATAGGTGTGAGGTTGTATTTGTTCTGCCAGATCACAAAGTGCCATATTTTATGTTCATGATACCCAGTTATCTAGTGTGAAATAGATTCATCCTTGCATAGCATACAAATAAAAGTCTGTTGTGATTCTTTTTTTTTTACCGTAGCACATTCATTCTGCTCAGGAATAGTCAATAGTTTTGACAATTTTCAGCAGCTCCTTTTAGCCAAGCCTTTAATCCTCTACTACTGCCTGTCTCCTTCATTACAAACACACGTTTAGGCATGCTGGAGAGGGGGGAAATGTTTTCTCTGAGAAAATATTCAGCCTTAAAGAAAAAATTAGGAGTGTTATTAAAATAATGAAGCTTATATTTATTTAGATAAAAAAGCGTACCTTGAATATGTATATTTAAACAGCTTGTTACGATTTGGGAAATTTCAGACAGGAGAATGTTGTTTATAAAGTGAATTTTCTGTTCCATTATAATAGAAAATGCCATTTTAAAAATATGCAATGACAAGTGCTTCATTGTCCCTTCCATCCACATTGCTAAGCATTTCTTGTTTGATTCCTTCTGCATCTGTTTGAGACACTAATTGGAGCATTGCTATGGTAATGCTGCAGTTTCCTTAGGAAATGCCACTCTTCCCCCTGCACCCACATGCTCTTCTCTTATTGCTGTACCTGGCTTGATTCTGCTGGGTGAACATAAAGCCACACTGCTCCTATTCCTTCCCTTTCCCTAAAGGAAGTGCATGTCCAACAGCATAAAACAGAGTGGGTTAAAATTTAGCGTAACACTGGTTACAGAGCAGTGTTGCTCTTGCCTTTTATATAAGCACCAGGAAATGCCAGGAGTTGCCTTTTGTGTGTGTCTCTCTCTGTCAGGTTGTTGGTTCAGTGGAAACCAAATTATTTTTCAGGTAAACATAGTTAGCTTCAAAATGTACGCACAAAACCTGGAATTAAGTTTAATGAGATGACTGATGAAAGTAGCAGTGTAGTATTTTACAAATTGTTTATAGCAATAGTCTTAAAGTATGGAAAGTGGCTTTTGCCTTTCTTGGATTAAGATGCTTTGTAAATGCAAACAAATCCTTGTACATAGCTATATATACCCATTATAATTATTTTTAATTGAAGACACTGTAAAGGTAATGGTGGTTCCCCATTATCAGACTGATCCTCTAAGAATAGCCTCATGTGGGGCTTGTAGTTCAGGATCCAACTTCAAGGAAAGACCAAAGATTCACTTTAATGACAGTGAGTGAGAGAAAGGACTTTTGGGGACTCGTATCATTGGTATTTTCCACATTCTGTTTTCTCCACGTGTGTGTATGGTTTGGTGAGACAGATCTAAGCAGACTAAGGTCTTGCTGCCTTCCTTAGCCTGGGTGTGACTCTGTGCTCACCTCCAGGAGCTGTGGCCTGACTTCAAGTGAGCCCTGTGGATTCTTCCAAGCGAGCTTCCCCCTCTAGCACAGAAACAAAGAGAGGGAAGGTGTTCTTGAAGATACATTTGCCATGCTAGTGCAGGCAGAGTTACAAGCAATGAATCTTCTGTAATTAAAGCAGCAACTGCATGACTCAGATTTTGTGCTAGGCAGGTGGAATGCTTTGTTGTGGGTAATTAAATTATAATTCTTCGGCTCTTAGTTCTTGATCATTTTCCAAGGACTTTTCTGACCATATGCATCACCTATGATAAGACCAACCGTGCCTTTGTTTGACTTAGGCATTCCTTTCTACATGCCTGACAACCAAAATTGTTGGAACTAGATGTTTGTCCTCTCTGAGGATGGGTGATCTGTGTTAAACATCTGCCTCTGCTTAAAAAAACCCCAAAAACCAGCAGGATTCAGCTGCAGCTTCTCTCAGTTAAATTTCTCATTGGAGGGATAAAGTAGGACAGTGGGATGGACTTTGACTTCATGAGTGTTCTAAATATTTCTGAGAATTAAAAATGCATTTTTGAGTTCCTTGCCACCAAAAGGACTGTTTAACATTATTGCTACAGCTTATTTTAATCAGTGAACCAACAGAGAGGAAGAGAGTAATCCTAAGATTATGTATTTTTAAAGCATATTTAATTTCTGAGAGAGTAAAATATACTTGATGAACTTCAACAGATGGATGCCAATTAATAGCTAATGCATAATACAAAGTTGACTTTGTTTCTATTGCATTTAGCTCCTTTGACAAATTCAGCTATTTTTAACCTACCATGTTCTATGAAAATAATTTTTTTTCAATAGTAATATTGTAGTTCTATTTTTTAAATTTTATTTTATTTTTGATGTTTTTTTCCCGTGCTAAACTTCTTCTCAGTAGAAACTAACCAAGTTGGTAGGGTTTGTGAAGAATTTTATATTCAAGTGTTTGTACTTAAGAATGTTTTATTTATATCTGTTGGCATTACACACTTCTGAAATGTCAATTCAGAGAATTAAACCAGGTAGATTTAAAGTTAAAGCATTTAAGAATTAAGAATTGGTTACTTAAAATGTAAGGAAGTATGACCAAGAGCCAGCTGTGGGCAAGAAGCTAGTGGCACCTGGCCTGTGTCAGCAGTGGTGTGGCAGCAGGAGCAGGGCAGTGATTGTCCCTGTGCTGGTCACTGCTGAGGGCACACCTCGAATGATGGCTTCAGTTCTGGGCTCCTCACTNGAAGGTTTAGATTGGCTATGAGGAAAAAATTCTTCACAGGAATGGTGGAACAGGCTGTCTGGGGAGGGGGTGGAGTCGCCATCCCTGGAGGTATTTAAAAGATGTGTAGATGTGGCACTTAGGAACACAGTTTAGTGGGGAATTGGCAGTGTGAGTTGGACTCAATGTTATTAAAGGTCCTTTTCAACTCAAATGATTCTGTGATCACATTAGTAGGAGCTAAACATCCTACAGTACCAGAGAGAGAAGCACTGGCCACCAGGATTTCCAGTTTTAAGTGTCACATGACTGAGAAAAGAGCCCTGTGTGTTGTCAGTTCCTACACAAAAGCAAAGGTGCAGAAGGACTTAGGAAAGCCCTCAGGTCTGGCCTTTTCACCAGGGAAGCTGAGCTGTCCCACATGTCCCACAGTCTGTAAAACTGCAGCAGAAGCTGCGAACTGGAATGACTGGTAGTGGGTTTTGTGCGATATGTGGGAAACAGTGTCTTGTACTGGAAAGCTGAATCAACTCTTAATGTACTTCTCTTTTGTTTATATGGAATTTTTAAGTGGCTTTTTGCGAGGTCCATCACCATCCTGCTGCTGCTAAAATGACTAATAGACAGATCTATTGGCACCATCTGTCTGAGGAATCCACGGCCACTCTTTCCAACTCGAATAGAAAAGCATTCTTTATAGGAGGAACTATTTCTGTTCCTCTTTTCCCTTCTGTTCCCCTTCCCCTCCCAAGGATCCTCAATGGTGATTCACACTGGAATTTCCCTCAACTTTTCTTTCCTTTTGTACAACCAGTGAATTTCTCTGTTGATTCTCCAATATTGTATGATATGTTGGCAAGTTATATCACAGCATAGAAGCTGTAGGGCAATCTGGACAGAAATAAAACATGAATAGCTGATTTTGCAGATCATTATTTTAAATTGTTTTGTTCTTTTGGAAACTATTTGATGTATGTAGATAAAGTTTTTGCAACTGGACTGATGGTGCATTTACTAGATTTATTAGTGTGTCTTCTGAAATACTTCAGTGGCCATAAAACTTATTTCTGCCAGTGGGAGTTGGAATATCCATTTATTCCAAAATTATTCTGGTTGAATATAAGGATGTGGGAGAGGAAGAGAGCACACATAAGTTGAGATAATGTGTTCCAGTAGTAACCAGCACTGCTCAGTCTTGCCATTTGTGGCTCGCAGAAACAGCACGATGCTCTAAGAAAATTATGTTGTTAATGGTGATGATTTAGAGGGAAATTTGTACACATTTTTATTAAAATGTATACTGGTGTGAAGAGGATGTGCTGAAGCATGGTGGTGGTTTTGTTTGTGGCTCACTGAGGCGTTTACCAATACCTGTGAAATGAAAATAATGTAAGGTCAGTCTCCAGAGCAATAATGATCACTTCTGTTTGCTGAAACTTGAGTCCAAGCAAAAATTGTGCTTTGTAAATGAGGACCTAGTCAAGATAGGAGAATAAAGACACAGTAGTTCTATCTTGAATTTATCTAAGGCATTTTATTGAAAAAAAAAAAAGTGTGGGGTGGATAAGGCAGAAAAAAAGCAAGTAAGATAAAGGTCCAACTTGTGCCAACTGTGAGCAGTGGCAGTGAGGTGATGATGATGCCATTGTGAGTGCAAGAGGTTATGGGAAGGGGAGAAAACTTCTCTCAGGTAATGACTTGGGGTTTAATTGTTCATTATGAGCAAGTTTCTTGTGTTTGACTGTTGTGTGATTCTTTTATAATGTTTAACTTGGGTTTATATTAGACAATCTGAGTCTTTAAGTTAGGAAGTCTGTAATGCTGATGTTGTAGGTACTTTTTCAATTGAATTGAGCTACCTGACCCGTGTAATTTAATGGTAATGAGAAATCTAAGTTCATCTGCTGACAAGTTCTGCGAGACTGTACTTTCTTGTTAACAAAAATACCAGGACAACAAGAATTTATTAGTACTGTGCACAACTCTATTCCACAAGTAGATTCTAACCCTATGAATGTTATTTGCAGTAAATGACTTGAAAATAGCTGTTGTTTGTTTCCATCGAGTTTCTTCAAGGATCACAGAGAAACAACCAAACTATAAATTCTTTCCAGGGTTCTTATTCTGATCTTCCTCATGACAATGTCATAATATCCCTAGATTCTTGTTCTTCTGTCCTGGAGAATGGGTTGACCTGCTGTTCTGTAGGAGTTTGTAGGATTTCTTCATCCTGCTAGACTTGGAAAGCAACTGTACTCAGCTAAATTTATGCATTTATGGCACTAAAATTAGCTATTAGGCATGATGATGGGAGCAATATGAAGATATAATAGATGTCTTTGTAGCTCCATCTTACATCTTTTCCCCTTGTTTGTTTAAGCAACCATTTTATTTTGGACGTTTTTATGAAAAAAATTAATTGGTCAGATCTTTCTCTGCAGTTAGTTCTGCAGACCTGAGAAGGTCCTGTAATAGGTATTTTGAGAATTCTTTTGAAGAGGACAAGAAAAATAGTGGGTTTTTAAATTAAATAAAGATTTGTTATAATGGAAAAAAGTCTTTTTCGCAGATACCTTGCAAATCTGTCACCTGAATGCAGCAATTTGTTGACCTTAAAAAAAAAAAAGGAACAAGTATAAAGAACATGTTAGGGCTTTTTTTAAAGGATTCCTTGTTGTGAATGTTCTTTTTAGCTGTGTGAAGAAATCTTTCCTCCTGAGAACAGTACCTAGTTATAATGCCACCTATCATATTTTGATTGAATTAGTAACTTAAAAACATATTTTCTTGGAGGAAATGGGCCAGCCAGCTTTAATGTTACTTGATTGTTTCATTTTTTTAATGTTTACCTTTTATGATTTGTAGAAATCTCTTAAATTGTGTGCATTACTATTCAGTAGTAGTTTCTGGTGAAAATGTATGGCCTGTCTGCAGAATTTCTTAAGGCATTTTGTTTTCTTTAATGCTCTTTGAAGGAGGGATACTAATTACTTCAAATTCTGAACAATTCGTACATTCACTTGCTGAAATTTGCCTTTTCCTTCTCCCCCTCACGTGAAGTAATTCTTCAGTCCTTTTCCCAGGACTGAAACTTCAGTTCCTCTGGCTTATTGTCCCTAGCAGGGTACTGTCTCATCTCTGATGGAAACAATGCATTACTTGCCACTAGAATTTTGTCTACCTCTGCAGGTTTTTTTTCACCAGTCGTTATTAATAGCATTATTAGCAGAGTTCTGTGTCAGTGGAGAGCCAGCATGCTGTGGGGTGAGTGACAGGTATTTATAAGGAAGGGAATCTTCTTAATGGGTGGGGGGGGGAAGGAGATGGTACATTAGCAAAGGGAGAGCAGGTAAATCATTGCAAAGAGAGGGGACTACAACCAGCAATAATAATAAGCACACAAAGCTTTAGACATTTGCATTCCCAGCAGTGTTTTGGGGAGATGGGCCTCTTAAGCATTACTTGTCTTTTTCCTTCCCGTCCCCTGCTAATTCATTCTTGTCATTGTGAGAGCTTTTAACATAAAAGTAATGATTTTTTAGTAATTCACTGTGGGCTTTATGACAGCATTAACAGGAAAATGGTCCTTTTTTTCCTGCTGAAGTATACCAAGAAAGGCTTTTTTCAAGGTCACGGATGATCTCTACTATGGCTTGGTGCTACATGTTTATATGAGTGTTCCTTTTGCTTTTAAGCATTGAAGAAATTTGTTTTAACTGGGCTGGAGGATATTTTTGGGATCTGTTGCTCTGCTTTAGAATAGTGGTCAAGTTTGTGCTTTGTTACAAAGTTGAATTTATGGATGCATGTTAATCCTACTGACTGTGTCACCAACAAAAATTTTAAACAGCACAGATCCCCGTATGGACCCCTGAGGAACATAACCAGTCATTACTTTCAATTTGGACATGAAAACTTCAACTGCAACTCTGACCATCCAGACAATTCCTTATCCACCAAGTGGTCCATCTGTCAAATCCATGGCTCTCCAGCTCAGAGACAAGGATGTCATGTGGCACGGTGTCAAATGCTTTGCTCAAGTCAGGAAGATGACATCTCATGCCCTTTCCTTGCCCATCTCTGCTGTGACTGTAGAGAGTCACCAAATTTGTCAGAAATTATTTGCCTTTAGTAAAGTCATGTTGGTTGCCACCAATCACCTTATTCTTCCTGTGTCTTAGCATACTTTCCAGAAGGATCTGCTCCATGGACTTGCTGGACGCTTACGTGAGACTGACTGGCCTGAATTTCCCTGGGTCTCCCTATTTCCCTTTTAAAAAATGAAGATTATGTTTCCCCTTTTCCAGTCAGTGGGAACTTCAGTAGACTGCTGTATTCTCAAACATGGTGGATAGTGGCTCAGCCGCTTCCTCCACCAGTTCCCTCAGGACTCGTGGACATCTCTTGTCAGGTCCAATGGACACATGCACCTTTGGGTTTCTTTGACATTCTCAAACCTGGTCTTCTCCTACACTGGGTGGGACTTCATTGTCCCAATCCATGCTTTCACAACTTTAACGGTGTGGCTGGAAAACTTGCTGGTGAAGACTGGGGAGAAACATCGTTGAGCTCCTGATCCTTCTCAATTTCCTGGGTAACCAGGTGTGCCATATTCCTCCTGAGGGGACTCAACATTTCCCCTAGGGTTTTTATTGCTTTTATTGCTGATATAACAAAAAAGTTTTGTTGTTACCGTTGATCTCCTGGGCCAGATTGGCTTCTGCCAGTGCTTTAACTTTCCTAATGATCTCCTTGCCTGTTCAGACAATTACTCGGTGTTCCTCCCAGGCTACTTTCCCTGCTTCCACCCTCACTGAGCTACTTGTCTGTGTTTGTCTAGGAGCCCTTTGTTCATCCATGGAGACCTCCTGGCAATCTTCCCTGACTTCCTCTTTGTAGGGGTGCATTGTTCTTGAGCCTGGAAGAGGCAATCCTTGAGTGTCTTCCACCCAGGCTCCATCCCCTGGCACCCTACTGAGGAGGTTCTTGGAGAGACCCTCTGTTGTCCTGAAGTCCAGGGTAGTGAGTGCACTTCTCACCCTCCTTGCTGCTCCAAGGATCTCAAACTCCACAATTTCATGGTCACTGCAGCCCAGGCTGCCCTTGAGATTCACATTCCCCACATGCCTTCTATGTTTCTAATGGCCTTGAGGACATTCTGTCCACTAACACGTTCTGTATCTGTCTCAGACCTACCAGGTTGGGTATTGTAAACAAGTCACAACTGCTTCTAGAATTGGTGTTTTAATTGCCTTATGTAAAATTGATCAATACCCTTGGAGCAGAAACTTTTCTATTTGCTGGACTTCTGTAATTGTTGATACAAACAGCCCCCTCATCACCCTCTCAGATCCTTCTTGGGAGTAAGTATTCCTGTCTGGTTTTAGAAGAAAGGGCTTAAACACCCTGAAGACCCCTGAAGTCTGTGGACTGCTCATTCCAGATGGAAGGAAGTGACTAATTTACCATTACTAAAGTGGCAAGGCATGAAGAAACGAGAGATTTTATTTTGGCTTGGTTAGGCAGTTTCACACCAAGCAGGCTAATTCTGCATAATTTTCTGCTTAGAATGTTAAAAAAAATATTTTGTAATGAGTCATTTTGTCTTTCCTCTGCACTCTTGTAGGCGTTACATGTACCTAGTAGAAAATCTCAATTTTTATTTATTCATATATAGATACTTTAAAAAAAATTCTGTCAAGGCCATGGACCTGATGTTTGCATAAAGTGGTTTCTCTTAGGGGTATTATCATGAGAGGACATGGAGTGGCTTTTCACCACATCACTCTTGAGCTGGAAGAAGAACATGGGGTTGAGTGGCACACAGTCTTTNGGAGAGGACATGGAGTAGCTTTTCACCACTTTTCATCACTCTTGAGCTGGAAGAAGAACATGAGGTTGAGTGGCTCTTTTGTGAGAGCTTTGAGCTATCCTTGAAGCCCGATGATAAACTAATGGGATTTGGGCTCATGTATTTTATAGACCTTTTTCTTCCCTTCTAAGGGAAGGGAAGTCTTCTTCTAAGTCTTATGCACTCGTTTCTTCTTCATTTAGGATTTGTTAGATCATTATTTTCAAAGTTGATGAATTAACTCAGTTGCTCCCTTGATGAAAATGTTTCTCGGTGGTGATGGTGTGCTCTGTTGGCACATGTTGATGGAAATAAAGATTTCCAAGTCCTTCCCTGGTGTTTCCTGCCAAATAGTCTTGATAGTGAGTGGTTTACCACAGTCCTTGTGAAGAATCAAATACTGTCTAATCTGTCCTGTGTATCTTGACTACTTACAATTCACTTGTTTGTAAAGTCCCATAGCTATTCCAATGTGGTGTTCCTAATGCAGATATATCAGCTTGTAAATAATTGCAGCAACCACAAAATTACAGAACAAATTAAGAGTAGAATTCCTGTGTAACATGTAGAAGACTGACAATTTGCAGTACAGTCTCATGAAAAGATCCATTTGTTTTTAATTGACTTTTTTTTAGTACTGCTTAGCTTTTGTTTTTAATCAAAACACTAGGGAAGAATTTCCCATTTATTTAAAGTAAGAATTTTAAAAGAGGGCAGATTAATTGCCATTAAAAATTAATTTAAACTGATAGATGTGCCATAATGCCTACTAATTAGTCATATAATGGTATATTAGAAAATAAAAAGATTGATATTAGGGCTTTACCTGTAGAGGAGGAACAACTGATGCCCGTTAATCAATTTAAACCCCTAACCATGTGTTTAATTCTCAGTCTTTGCAGAGGGTACTGGTGAGCAGCTGTGAGCCTCAAGGCCTAGTGGTTCTGTCTAATTAGTCCCACTGAAGGCTTTCAGCCTTTCAGGAAGCCTTAATTTAGGGTTTTGTTTCAAATAGCTCTTTACACAAAGTGGAAAAGTCTGTGTGTATACTGGTTGCCTTTTAGCATTTGGAAACTATGTTGTAATTATTATCATGATACAAAAAACACCGTTGTTCAGCCTTGAAAACCCTGTTGCAAAAAAAAAAAAAAAAAGGATGCTTAAAACCTTGGATGGTGCTTTGCAAGGATAAAACCAAGCACATCCTCTAGTTCCTTGTACCCACCTGCCCATCTGTGTTGGACAGTGCTGTAGCAAAGATGGGTGTAGCTGCCTGAGCAGTGTGAGTTTGTAGTGAATGACATTTATGCTGCATGTTGGAGACACTGGCCAAATCCTGCATGGAGTAGCCATGGGAGAAAGGAGAGACAGAAGCAGGGCACAGAGGAAGGAATTAAAAGTAGTCCACTTTGCATTATTACAAATTTAGTGAACAGGTAGCTTCTCTGCATAAGAGAAGTGTTATTTTAATCCTGAGCAGAGATACATACATAAGATAAAATTTATTTCTTTGTATGAATATAAGTAGTTTGTTTTTTTTTTAAATCAGCCTTTCTATATCCTCGTAAAATACAGTTTAATTTGTTGGAAGGGAAACTCCAATACATAATCATACCTTAGAGTCTTGCAGACTCATTCCTCAGCTGATGGAGCATCCTTACTTGAATTCTCTTAATCTAGCTGCCTGTTTTTGTAGGAGGCTGCTGCTGTTTTTCCACTTGCTTCTCTGTATGGTGATATCTTAACAAGTGACACAAGCCTGGTGCAGAGAAGTAATCTCTTCCACCAGAACTATTGATAAAGTTGAAAAAAAAAGAAAGATAGTATTTCTGGGCACTCAGTTTCCTCTAAGGTTTATTAATTTCTGGCAATAATCTATTTTTCTTTGCTGGTTGAACCCTTGCCCCTGTCATGGTGATTGCTGCTTGAAGTAATAATAAAAACAATGATTCTTTTCCCTTGTTTTCAAACAGCTATTCTCCTTTAAAATTTTGAAGGCTTTGTCAGCATTTTCATTCATATGTGTAACCCACACAAACCTCTGCCTGCTTGCTTGTGTTGATGTTGTATTACACATTCAAATCTTTTCAAATCATACAGCTCCATTCTTCTCATTTTCTCTGTTTTTTATCTTTCTGGCACAGCTCTGCGGAGCTCTTGAGGTCTGTGCCTTTTCTTATGCTTGAATATTCCTCTCTCCTTTTGACTCAGCCTCATGGTTGTGTAGCACTGTTTTTTCTCTTACCTCTCCCTTCTTCCTTTTTCCATTTATGACCACTGAATATTGATCTGTGTTTCTCAGTACTGCTCCTTTCACCAGAACCCCTTATAATAGTTATTCAAAAGCTAGTTGTTAAGCTAGCTATTAAAAAATCATTATAAAATATTAAAATAATGGAAAATAGACCCTTAACTTTTTAGTTTCAATAAAATAATTAAGTTTTTAACTTTTTTTTTTCTTATTTCTAATAATGTTCTTCATTTCTTTAAACCTTATCTTCAACAACGATGAGCTACTGCTATTTTTCAATTTTTTTTACATTCCATTATGAGCTTTAGTAGACATTCAACAGCATTTTTGTTTATCTGTAGAGTTCTCACACTTAGCATGCTATGTAAGGCATAAACATTGTCTTCATTAATGTTCTGGATATGTCAGAATTTGCTTTTAAGGTTGAAAATTGACTGAGGTGGGCTGCATTCCTCTAGGGATTTGTTACTAATCCTTTAAAAGGCCGTTTCAAATATTTTGTTTTCTTTAAAGTATAAATGACTTCAGACAACTATCCCTGAAATTATGGTTCAGTACTTTGTCTTGAAAAAGTCAATAACTTGCTGAAAACTGGTATTATTTAAATACCTTTATTGAGTGTGCCTATCATACAGAACATCTCAAAAGCTTTGTTTTACATGTTTAAATACACTTCAGGCTGCTGAACACCCAGGCTATTAGCCACAAGGCTTCTGAAGAATTCACTATGAATATTCAGGAAAATAATCTGATAATATTTCTTTTTACCAATTCTTCCATCAGGAACAACTTGATAAATATGGGGTTTTTTCCTGTCAATTTGATATAGAGGCCCTGTTTTTAGCCACTGAATGACTGCCCTGTGGTGTATTCAGGTGATTGTACCATTTTCACACAACCAGAGCTAAAATCCAGCTGGAAAGGTGAAAAGTGGCAGAGATGTTGGTTGACATTTTTCATAATTTTTTCACTAGGTTTTCAGCAGTTGTGCTGTGGGGTAGGAATTCAGGCCACAGGACAATAATGCTCCTTTGTGAGAAGAAAACTCAGTGCATGAGTCTTCTGGGCCTGTACTTTTGTACATTTAAGCAAATCCTGGAATGTGGCTTTCTGTGTGTGATGCCATTCACCTGCAGTTGGATTCAACTGAGCATTGCAAAATTATGCTTTGTGCAAAGCTGTAAGAAGGAGCAATGTTAAAAGAATTGGCCATATGGAAGGTTTCAGATTTCTGAGTTTGATTTTTGGAACCAAAGAAGTCTCTGAAGGAACAAAAACCAAACCCAGTGGACGCCCCCTGTACTCAGCATCGGTGAGGTCCCACCTTGAGTGCTGTGTTCAGTTTTGGGCCCCTCAAAACAAGAAAGAAATTGGGATGAGTACAGAGAAGGGAACAGGGCTGGGCAAGGGTCTGGAGCACAAGTCTGAGGAGGAGCAGCTGAGGGAGCTGGGGGGTGTTTAGCCTGGAGAAAAGGAGGCTCAGGGGAGTCCTTATGGTTCTCTAGAAATCCCTGACAGGAAGATGTAGCTGGGGGCAGGTCGGTCTCATCTCCCAGGTTACAAATGCCAGGACAAGAGGACGCAGAGGGAATTTCTTCACTGAAAGGTCTGTTAAATGCTGGAATGAGGTGCCCAGGGAGGTGATGGAGTCACTGTGCCCAGACATGTTTAAAGAGGAGATGTGGCACTCTGTGCCAAGGTCTGGTTGACAAAGTGGAAATCAATCATAAATTGGACTTGATGATCTCAGAGGTCTTTTCCAACCCAAAAGATTCTGTGATTCTGTGATCTTTCTGGCCTCTTGAGTGACAAGAAATTCAAACACAGTCAAAAGGAAAATTTTATAGTGTTTCTCAGAAAAAGATTATTTAATGGCATTGATGGATAGTTTGCTTTAGGTGAAATTTTGCTGTTTTGACAAATCTTTATATTGGGGAAAAGTAGGAATAAAAAAAATATCTTCAGTCATCCTGCAGTGAATGTAATGTTGATTCCTTTGCAGAGTAAGTCAGGAGGAGATCTTTATTGCTTTTCCCTGAAAGCATGGTATTATTCATGCTTTTTGTGTTCATTTACTTAGCTTTATATTTGAATAAAAGTATATATTGAAAAAAGGGTAGGGATAGACAAGTTTTCAGTAGGGGGTTATTTGATTTAAATTTTTTAAACTGTGATAAAATAGTTTAATTTATACTGATCTGTACATTTTAAGATAAGTGTATACAACTTTTTTTTTTTTTTTAATTTGGATTTAAACTTCCTTCCATATGGAACAAAAACATGCTGGTGTTTTTACGTCAGTAGCAACTTGTAATTCAAAATACTTGGACTTTTTGTAATTGTCCAAACTTAATGTCATATAACAGGTTGAATGTATTAAATTGAATGAAAGAAAGCTTTTTAATTCAAATTTTTAGCCCATTAAAATAATAATAACAATAGGGAAACTAAACTGCTTGATCCTAATTCTTTTTGTTTCCTTGTTAATTATTTCTAAATTAATTAACCTCTAAATATTTAAATTCAAACTTATTTCTGAGCTGGCATACATCTCCTGTAAATACCTAACTTTTGCACTCATGAGGGCAGTTTTGATGTTTCATTCCCCCTTGCATCTGAAACAGATTTACAATCATCTTAAGAAGTAAAATTTTGGACAGATGTTTTGAATCATCCTATTTCTCTTTAAATCCAGTTTGGGAACAAGAAAAAAAAAAATGGCAGTATCAGTTGTGTGAGATGTACCAAAATGGGTGCAGGCACAGCCTAAGAGTGCTGTTGGCTGCAGTGTTATAATACTTTTGTTGTCTCAGAGCTGAGGAGTGTTCCCTGGCACAGCTGAGAAGAGAAAACCCCTGGTCCTATTGAGAGTTGTTGTTTCTCTGGCTTCCCAATAGCCCTGCAGAAATGAGGATCCTTTTTCCCTTCTCTCAGCATCTCAGACATTTGAACATCCTGTTGATCAATATCACATTTAATCACACACTGAAATCTGGAAGTGGAAATGAGTTTAGAAAACATAGTAAGAGGTGACTTTAAAAAATCTGGAAGGGTGTAGGGGCAACCCATCTGAAATATTATAAAGAGAAAGCATTGTGTTTGGTTTTGTGATTTTATAAAAGAATAACCCCAAAACGATGAATATCTTAAGATCTTTTTTTGTGAATGAGTATGATCATCCAAAGGGATTTTTTGTGTTTTGTTTTTCTATGTAGATTGAGCTTTGGAATAAAATAGCCTAATGTGCTGCAATTGTGCCACAAAGAGGTGAATCTTTGACACTGATTACAGACAAACTAACCTACAGATGAGGTAAACATTTCCTGCATCAGTGTGTCTGACATCTGATTTATCAACACATATATGAAGAAAATACATAAAATATATAACTATATTAATGTAATAATAGTTTATATAATGTATCTACATAATTTTGAGTCCTAGGCACTGTCACTCTATTGCAAGTTCGTTTGGTCCCTTCAGTGCAGCCAAGAGTCCTCCATTGGTTTCGGTGCACTCTCGTTGTTTTTCTCCAAGTTCTGTTTTCCTGTCCCAAGTTGCAAACCAGTGGTTCACAGCCAACAAGATACTCTACCAGTCTGGGGTGAAACATGATTGAGGACAAGGAAGATAGAGGAGACCCTGACTGCCTCTTCTTTGTTTCCTAATCCTCCCTTTCTCCCTGCTCAAGAGAAAACCAAGCCCTGGAATTTCTGATGTGACTGTCAGCAGCCTCAGTCCCCACACTTTCCCATTTACTCTGTCTTTTCTTCTCAAGCTGCTGACAGCAGATCAGAGCTGTCAGGCCTGCCTTTCCAGGGAATGCCATCTGCCAGGGAAGGAAGAAGACAGGGCAGAAGTGATTGCTCTGAGCTGTCTCAGATCTTCCCACTGTGTCTCCAGTGGTCATTTTCACTATCTTTCCAGCTCTATTGTCCACAGAATTATCCAATTTTCATCAAATCCTATTACTTTAATATAGTTCAAGTATCTGTTTCCCTGGTGGTCTTCCAGTTGCTCTTTACTTCAGCTCTACTTTACATTTTTAATCTTTTGTCACTCCTTTTCCCCGTGCTCATGCCAGCCACTCCAGGGCCCTTCCAGCTCCCACCACGTCAGGCTCTTTGTGTACCTGCCTGACCCTGCTGCTTCTCTCATCCTGCAGTTTGGTGTGGTCACTGCCAGCTTGTCACATCCAAATCTCCAAAGATGAGCTCGCCTTCAGATACAGCTCAGCCATCCTCAGCCTTGTCTTTGGGTACCTCCCAGTGCCATCCCAGGGGAGAAGATATCTCTCAGCATTACTCCAGCCCTTTCAAAGACAAAAGGAGTAATGAAATAGACTTTATTACCATTGTGCTTGTTTTTCTTTTTGAATATAGTGGAGTTGCTCATTGGGTCATGGTTGCTTTTGCATTATTAATGAAAGTATTTCTGTAATTTCATTAATGTTTCCCTTAAGGGAGAATTCTATTCCTAGCTTACCAGTTTGGTGTGGGATGTTGTTGTTTTTACTTGGGGAGTTTTAGTTTCAAAAGTCACTGCTTTAGATACTGACATCTCAAACTGCTCCAGTATCCACCGAAGTCAGATGAGATAAATATCTTACTGGGAAGCACAACTGAGGGGAAGAAAAAAGTAAAACTGGCCAGTTTTTTACCCTGGGAACATGAGCTATTGCCTGGGGTTTTATGTAAATGTCAGCCTCTTACATGGCGCAATATAAATATTATTATTTTAAATTTATATTCGAGCTAATTTAATGAATAACCAGGTCAGGACTTATTTATGCTAACTGCTGCACAAACCAGCAGCATGTGTTCATGTAACAAAAACTGAGTGTAAAGCCGAGGCTCTTGAAAATAAGTGGTTTGTTCAAGAGCAGTTTGGAAGAGTTGAATTTAATTTTGGATTAAGAAACTAAAGCATGACTCTTACTGTTGCCACTTTGGGCTTCTTTATTAAAAGTGATTATTTCAGGGAGCAATTCTCTCTTAGCATCTCCTGGGAAATATGTCTTTAGGAACTAAAATGGAGACTCAGTGTTAATATCTGATGAATGCACTATTTGCCTTTTTTTTTTTTTTTTCCATTCCCACCAGGCAGGGTATTTAAATAACTATAAGATAATGTACAGCTTTCCAGAAGATTTTTTAGCTTAGAACTCGTGGCTTTTTCTGACCTAATCACATATGTCCAGAATTACTGCTGAATAAAGAACAGAAACAAACCATTTACACCAACGTTATATAAACTTTTTAAAAATTATTTTTCTCCTTTTTTTTTTTAAGCTTCTTGCTACATTACTTCCCAACTAACTCCTGTTCAGTTGACCAGGTCATGAATACTGTGTAAATTGAATGGCTGTAGCTTCCAATGTTTGGGTTACATCTCTCAGTGTAAGAGCCAGGCACGAGATCAGTCTGGATTTGAGGCATTTTTAGTACAGCTCCCATTTAATCTCTTATTTCAAAGAGACAGACAGACGTGGCTTAAAACTCCAGGCGCTCTGTCATTACCCTAGTTTTTTTTTCCATAAGTGTACAGTAAATTACTGGTTTCTGACATCTCCTGATAGTGTGGTAGCTATGACAGAAATGCAATTGTAATTCATGGTGTCTTAACCTTGAAGTGTTTTTTGTTGCTGTCTTTTCAGTGGGAAAAATGTTTTGTGGATGTCTACAGATTTATTTTAAAAGCTATGGCCCACATTTTGTAATCAGATTTTGTTTTTAAAGCAAATTATTTAGCTTTACTCCAAAATATCCCTTAGTAGGAGAAATAATTAAAAGAAAAATATATTAATAATTTCATCTATCAATGAAATTTCAATAGTGATAAGAGGAGGGAAACAAAAAGATTCCTTAACATGGTGATAATAACTGAAATAAGAACAACTTCTTTTTCAGGGAACATCACTGTAGTGTTCAGGGCTTTTCATTTACATCTTGCTCACCTGTTCTCCAGTGTGTTCTCAGAAAAAGAAATGGAGCATTTCTTTTCATTGGGAAGACATAGGATAATTGCAGGTTCTCCTGATCCAAAGTGAGAGCCTTGCTTGTCACATTTTATGCTATCTATTCGAAAGAACTGGACCTATTCCCAGATCAGTGTTTGGAACCATTTACCATGTCTTGAAATGCATTTCAATAAACCTGTGGTCCCAGGTGGGCATTAATCAGCTGATGTGACAGTGCTGTTACATCCCAGCTAGGTATTTTCCTCCTTAGTGTACAAATACTCTCTCACTTGCAGGGGAACATTTTTATTCGTAAAACTCTTTTTAAAGGAGTTATGACTATGCCAAGTAATGGCAGGATTTAGGTAAAAAGTGTAACTTTGTTTTTCTGGAATATATGTTTAATGTTCGGATGTTAGAAATGAACAGCTGTTGTAAATAAAACTCTGTGTCAAAGGCCTGCTTCCTCAGTCCAAAGTGATACCAGTGCTATTCTCTAATCAATTTTTGGAAATACTAGTCAAATGCATTTTTTACTCTTTTGCTTTATAGCAAACTAGAATTAGACAATGAAATTTCTGTTCTGATAAAACTATTTTCAGAAAATCCACATAGGCACAGCATTACTGTCTTTATCAATTACTTCATGTCTTTGGTTATGAAAGGACGACCTCAAACCCTGAAAAGGAAATGTCAAAATAGTTGCTTTTTAATATGCAGTTCTTCTAGGCTACAAAGCTCAGGAAATCAGGTGTTTTATTGAAACTGCACAAGGGTAGTATACAAGGAGTAGGAATATTAAAAGAATGGAGAAATTGAGAGAAAGAAAATGAATGAGACAAAATCTCAGTGGATCTTCTAGTTCTATTGTTTTTCCTTGAAAATTATTTGTTGTCTGTGCAACAAAGCAAACTCAGTAGGTTAGGTTAGCTGCAGGCATAGGGGCAGAAAAGCCACTTTCAGAAAAAATACTTTGATTTATACTTTAGTGATGTTTGCCCTGCAGCATGATGTGATACTGTTTTGCAGTGTATGCTTGAAATAGTACTCAAAGTCTGCTTGTCTCTGGAGTATGGATGGTTTGGGTCTTCCATCTTCAAAAAAGATAAACTAGAATTTAGGACAAGGAAAAGGTGAGCAATTCTTATGAGGGGAAAACCAGATGAAATTAGGTTTGTGACTTCTAAGAGCAGAAACAACAGAGAATACAAGAGGCTGGTATAAAGGGAAAAGGTTGTAATTTGCATGTCAAAGGCATAAAATTCCAAGTAGTTTGTGAAGATATCTGAATTATAGGGCACTTCCAGCACAGGAAGAACCAAGTATTTACTATTTAGAGGTGTGTTTAACCTGAGGATTAGGGAAAAATATCTAACCACTGGAGTGAGAGACTTTTGGAACATCTTTCCTGTCAACTTACATGAAACCACAAAGATACTCCCCTCCACTTTCTGAAAAGTTTTTGAAGTAGGTTAAGTCAGTACTGGAAACCCTGGGGAATTGGGGAAGCTCTTATGTTCTGATTAAATATAATTGTTTGCCAGGATCACCTAACACTGCTTTGCAACTTGTGGTTTTCTTTGTTAGCATTTTACTAATAAGTTTGATAGCAATTAGGCCAGTTACTCAGGTATTACATGGGGTTTTAATAATGAGAAAAAACGAGCAAAGTTCTTGTGCTCTGAAAATCAATGTTAAATGCAGTATTTGTGGAATGGAAAAGAAACAGGGCCAAGAGTATCCTGGTCCTTAGGAATTTGGCTAAGGATTATAATGTTTATGATAAATTACTATTCAGATATATAGATCCTGGGAAAGGAGGTTTTCCATATCTATCTGAGCTCAAGTTTTGATCAACTGATGGAGTTTGTTCCAACAGCACAGAACTTTTTTGTTTCCCTCCAAAGGAGAACATGTTTGTACACAAGCGGTACACAGTGTTTGAACCCCTGATATCAGCAGCTTTCATATTTAAATACACTCCCTGCTGTTTATCAGTAAGTTGTATTTTAATATGCTACCAACAGGATGTTTTAAGGTGGGAATAAAGGCAAATCTTAGCTCCTATGAGTTTGTAATTTATCTAATGCAAGTTTTCTTTGAACCTTCACATCTGTTTATGTCATTGTTTGAATTCTTGTAAAAATTGTTGTGGCACAGTGAAATAAACTGGAAACATGATTTCATATAATTGTTCTTTTAAGCAGCAGCATGAAACAATTAGTATGGGGTACTTTAATTGTTGGCATCCAATTGAATTTTTATGAAAGTCTTGAATCATAATAAAAGCAGAGAACACAAGTTGGTTAGTTCCTATAACCCAGTGCTGTCATCTTTAGGGAAAAGAAACAGCAGCTCTGTTGTATATTTAATGGCAGATTCAGTATCTATTAGGTGCTCAGCTTTTGGAGGTTTTTTGGGGTTATTTTGGTTTTTTGTTTGTTTTTGTTTTTTTTTTATCAAATATCTTCTGGGAAGGATTTTTGACAGGAAAATTATAGGACTTTTGCCCACTCTAAGATTTATGTTGGTAATTCAAGCTGCTGCTTCTCAATAAAACGTAAATGCAGCTTAAATAACTAGCTAAAAGAAAAGGAAGATTAAAAAAAAGAAAAACTCTAGACATGTAGAAAGATTATTACCTGGTTTTCAGGGCCATTATACCCCTCAGGCAGTTGTCACTAAATTTGTGGTTAATGCTCACTATGTGCCAGTCAACTAATCATGCAACTTTTGTCCCTTTCTGACTGAAGCAGTGTAATGAAATTTGCTGGAGAAATGTTACTTTGTAAAATGCTGAGATTAAAAAAACAAAAAAGAATTTAATAGACATTTCTGACATTTATCTCCTCCGATATTATCCAGTAAAGATAAAAATATATATGAGCATTCCTGGATGATCTTGAAGGATTTTTTTTCCCTGCTTTGGGTTTTGAGTCTCAGTTTTAAAGAAAGTTTAGTGGTCAGTCTTTACGCTTTCATTCTGTGCAGTGCTTGAAGTACATGTACAGCCAGTTAAATGTCAGTGTGGAAAGTTTGCATACAATATATCTGGAAATGGTATTTCATTTATTTGTGGTCTGGGCCCGGCTGAGAGAAACAATAGGAGGCTTGTACTGTATTGTGTGCTGGCTAGCTAGCATTGCCTGTGAAAATACAAACATGGTACATCCTAGCATGTGTCAAAACGTTGGTCTGTAAAAGACTTCTTAACTGCCTTTTAAACATCTTACATTGAAATAGGCTTTTTATCTTTCCAGACTGTCTTAGAACAATTGATTTTAGCTCTGTAATCCTTTGTTTCAATGCCTTTCCTTGGGAATTATATAGGAAGTGAGTAAAAATATAAATAATATAAAGTTTTTAATCCCTCTCTATTTACCTTGGAAATAGGGATTTGAAATTGGCCAGCCCACTTGTGAGGGCAGAAGTATTGAATGAGGGGCTTTTCACAAAAGCTGTGTGAAAGTTTGGGATGAGTAGACACAAATACAGTGACTGAGGTGTGTTCTGAGGGAACACAGATGTCAATTAGAGGCTTTTTAGCTGCTGCAAATGACCAGTGCTGGTTGGCACAATTTTCTTTACTGGTGCTCTTAGCTCTCCTTTCACTGGGTTTGGCCTATGCCAAAATTCTTGGAGGTGCTGCTTAAAATTTGGCTTTTGTGTGATGTGCAGGGGTGTGAAGCCAGTAGAAGGGTTTGGAACCTCCTTGCTTTCTGTTCTATCTACCCAAACCTTATCTGAAGAGTAGGTTTATTGTTGTTTGAAATGTTTTTTATTTAATGATCAGTAACGTTCATGTAAAACTACCCTGTTTTACTACACACAGAAGGCAAACATATTTCAATATAGCCTAGCCATGCTGACAGAGATTTTTGAGTGTGTGGTAGTGCTAGCTGACTAGTTGAACATTTAATTATCTTGAGGTGAAGAAAATGTGAAACAAAATGAAAATTGTACATTTTAGAATACTTTTATATATATATATGGGACATATTTAGCATATATTTAAAACAATAGTCCCTGGATCTCTCCTCTTCTTGTCTCCTTTCCCTGTTTCCATATTAGTTTATGGTCTATTAACCTGCAGTGAATAGATCTTGTGTTTCTTTCTGGTGCTTCGCAGCTGTTCAAACCCCATGTTATTAATGTTAATAAAGAATCTTGGCATCTGAGATTTTAATAATCAGGAATTGGTGACCCAAGAGACTAATTGTTATCCATGGCAAAGTTGTGCTTCAAGAGAGAGAGAAATACAGAAAACAGTAATTTGAATTTGAATCAACATTTTAAAACCCTGAAAGTTTTGATAGCTATTTATTCCCAGTTTGGAATTCTTGGGTACACAGTAGTTTGTCATACTTATCTTTGGTATATATCTATGCAGATTATTACTGGGGTTGTTTGTTTGTTTCTTAGGGTTTTGTTGGTTTTTTTCTTTGTTTTGTGTTTTCTTTTTGTTTGATTGGGAGATTTTTGGGTTTTATTTGATTTGTTTTGGTTTTGTTTTTTTTTTTCCTTGATTCAAGTTATCAGCACAAATTTTGAAATAGTCTAAAATGGAATGCTTTTCTAAAAGAATGACTTGTTTAGAAGTACTATGTCTAGAAGAGTATGTTATTTGCTTGTAACTTTTTTATACTGGATACTCTTCCCTCACAGTTTTTTCTAGGTAAGAGACATTTAGAATTTTATAAAGTAAGAATTTTCCCTGATGCACAAGGCATAAGAAGCACTCAGGCCCCTTCATGCATTTTTACTCCTATGGCACTACTGAATAAGGAACTTAGGAGACAATAGTGCAAGTGAAGTAAAGCAACTCTGTGGGCACTGGAAATGTTGGAGTTACTCTGTAGATATTGCATAAATTAATGGCCTTTGCAGAAGGTTGCATGAGGTTGGCTATGGCTTTGGGTTATGGATTAGAAGTACCAGTTCTGCTGGTTGAGGTTGTCTGATCTCTGTGGAGCATCTGGAGGGCTAGTTTTTGTAGTTCTAGATGTGCATGTGCATGTATGTATAAATTTACGTACATTAAAAGATTGATGTGATTTAGGAGTGTGGCTGTTCACTAATATTAGGTCCCCTGTTGAAAAAATGCTTTTGAACATATTCACTTGGGAGAACCTTGTACACAGTGAAGTGCACTAAGGTTTTCTTTGTGTACTTTAGGATGTTAATAGCCGCTCTTCTTAAATGCTGTGCTAGGAGGTGATGTTTAAGAGGTTGTTTTGCAAGACACCGTGGCTGTACCTGGCAGTGATTTCCTAAGAACGCCGTACGTCTTCACCTTGCAGGTTCCCGTCTTCGACAGGAAGATTTCCCACCGCGGATCGTGGAGCACCCGTCCGATTTGATCGTTTCCAAAGGAGAACCAGCCACTCTGAACTGCAAAGCAGAGGGACGGCCGACCCCCACCATCGAGTGGTACAAGGGCGGGGAAAGGGTGGAAACGGACAAGGATGACCCGCGCTCCCACCGGATGCTGCTGCCCAGCGGATCTTTGTTTTTCCTGCGCATCGTGCACGGGCGCAAGAGCCGGCCGGACGAAGGGGTCTATGTGTGTGTGGCGAGGAATTACCTCGGGGAGGCTGTAAGTCATAATGCATCGCTGGAGGTGGCAAGTAAGTACAGTTCCCTCCTCCACCCCCCTGTGGTAACAGCCGCTTGCTTTGATGTTATTTGAAGATAAAAATAAGTGTGAGCTGCCTCTGAGGCAGTGACTTAAAAGCAATGAAGGAATTACGTGGTTAATTATTATTTATACAGGGATAGGAAAATAGGAGGAGAGTCAGAAGATGTATCATATCACTGGGGAAATTCAGATGATTTTGTGCGTTCTCGCTACTTTTATGCTTCTGTGAAATTATGATTGTTTTATGTTTGTAAGATTTTGTATACTTAGTTTCCATTTATACATGTTTTTCACTCTTTAGATAACCATGCAATTTACACCGTGTAATAGGAGGCAGAATAGCCAGGATTTGATCTAACAGGGTAATTGTTGCACAAATAAACACTAGAAAGAAGAATGGCAGATTTCGAAACAAACTTTGTTTTTTTTTTTTTCTCTAAAAGAACTGGTCCACAAAATTATCTCTCTGGTTTTAAGTATTTGACCAACGGAAGGAGCAGTCAAGTATGTTCGCATCACTTTGTAATGCTTATCTCTTCCTGTGTATCCTTTAAACTCTACTTGTTGTAGAGGAAGAGAGCGTACATTAAAGCGATTTAAGCATTCGTATGGAGGGCCAAGTGTAGGTCAAAAAAAATCAATTTTTGGGGTACTAAAGTATGAGAGGAAGCCTTGCAATTCAAAGTTAGGTATCAGTTTTGAAGTGGCTTTTATAGGCTTCCTTTGTAATGTGTAGCAATTCACCTGGTGTCCTGTTGAAGAGCAGCACAGAACTGGGTGAGTCACTGGGAAAACACTGATCTCTGTTGACTGAATGATTCATGTTGTTAACGAGCTCTGAAGAGGCTCCTATCTCTTAGATAAGTTAAGTGCCACTGTTCATGTATAATTTTAGAAGAAGGGTTAGATTTTCATAAGTATCACAGAAGGCCAAGGAAATAGTCTACAAATTTGTGCATTTGCTTGAGCTTTCTGTCTAGTCTCTCACGTTCAAGACAATCCCAAGGACTTTCCTAACTACACCAGAAAAGATCTCCAGCTTAACATATATAAGAGGGAATATATATGTGATTGAGATCATGCTGTTTCCTTGTTAACCACATCCATTGATAAAAGTAATCAGTGTCTGGGTAGCTGGAAGTATGCTTATCCAGTAAATATGTAACTTGTTTGAGCCACACTCTGACTCATTACTCCCAAATGCTATATCTGGTATCTTGTAAATGTAATTCTGAGTGGGCATTAATGGTTGAGATCTTGATTTTGATCTAATTGCTGTTTCATTTATAGCACTTCACGTTGGTTCTTAGAAGGGATTCTTTTAATGTTCTGTGCTTATTTTGCATTCTTTTGGTTTATGATGTACCTTGAAGCGGTGTGTGAAATGCATGCTGTGTTTCTGTGTCGTCCACAACTTCTCATCAGAACCCAGAAATATGAGGTGGACTTCAGTGATTGGTGCACTGTGGCATGCATCAATTCAACTGGTACACAGTTATTAAATATGTTTTTCACCTCTGACTCAACTAATTTTCATGTGAGTATAGTAGAGAGTCCTACCAACAGAGTCTGAATGCGAAATACTCATATTGCCACAAATTTTTTTAAGAGCTTCTGCCAGACTTGAGACAAAAAAAAAAATCTTGGAAGTGTTTAAAAGCACACCATTTAACAATAATGTAGTATTAAATTGTTAATCCTCCTCAAAGTGGATCTCACTAGTCGTTGTATCAAGGGCTTTTATAAAAAAATAACACCATCAATGCTATAAAGGAAAAAAAAAAAATCACAATTCATATTTGGAAATACGATTTGTAGGTATAATGATATACAGTTTTAGTTGCATACCAGGACATAGTAGACAAAGAATTTTAACCATAAAGGTTAGTATTTTAGTAGAAAGGTAGTGATGTGACAGTGCAATAGCACCAAAACACTTTAAATAGCACAGAAGAGGTGGGGAACAAGGATGGAGTTGAAGGCTGGTGGAATAAATTTGCATTAAATTAAAAAGCTCTGCATTGTAAGTATAATGTTATCGTCATTATGAACTGGAGCTATGTTCACAGTGGATTGCTGAAAATCAGCAAACTGCTCTGTTTAGTTCTCAGTACACCTGTGCTGAGCACCACAGCATTTACATTTGTATGCCTGTAGTCATACACAGTTGCTGGGTTAGAAATCCTTATGTTGTAGTTTAATTTTTCTATGTTTACAGAGTCAAATTGCCTTTGTTTGGTTTCTACTTTCCGCAAAGTAGAGAATATGATTAAGGGTACTCATTTTATGCTTTGATGCTACAATTTTAACCAAAAACCTTATGTGAAACAGGAAAGAGCATCATGTTTTGCAGTTTACCTGCTAACTCTTGTCTGGAAGAGGCAGCTTATGTCTGCACCAGTTTGTTTCACAACATGACAGAAAATTAATCACTTTTCTTCCATCATCTCATATACTAACACGTTCAGTTAGATGATTGAAGTTCCTTCACTTTTCAGTGGATGTTGTACACTTGACTTTAGATTCAGGTTAATACTAAACTTTCACGTCGGTTATGCCCTCATGCAATTTTTTTTCAACTTTTTAAGCAGTTCCCATGCTCATCTTTAGAGATTAATCCACAAAGAGAATTTGTTGCCTATATAATAAGGTGAGCATCTTCCTTAAGTATGCTGTGCTTGGATTCCGCAGTTGCAAAGAAGGAAATGTAGTGGGATTTCAAAGCCACAAAGATTTCAGAAGATTGCACTGTATTAAAAGTTGTTTCATCTTTTTTTTAATACCTGTGTATTTCAAGAACTTACAGGACAGCTTTATATTTGATTACCACAGGGGAGTAGTGACTTAAATCAGAATTGAAGATGGTTTTCCCTCTGCTTTGTCACTTTCTAATCATCAGCCTCTCCTTGGTGACTTGTCTGACATTTACATGTCATTTAATCCAGAGGATGCTGTATTTTCTTCCACTGATATATATCTAAGTAATGATAGTGTTAGTCCTCGATTAATACCATTGAACATGACCCAAATAACATTTATTATCAGCAAATTGAATTAATTAAGTCTCTTATACAATCTATGGCTCTTGTAACCCTTTAGAATGTTTGAAGATGCTGTGTGTCACTTACAGCATTAAGGATTTGTTTTATCTTCTCCGTAGTCCGATTTTGTTTTATGTAAAAACATTTGTGCAGGTGTATTTGCTTAAGTTTCTATGGTTATTATGTTGAAGCAATGCTACATCCCCTAAAAATCATTAAAAACAAGGTGATCCTCTGGCTGATGAAGAGTGGTATCCTAAATCTACCAAACATGTTCTTTAGCCATCCACTTGATATTTCAGGAATTAAAATCTTGTGACACTTTGGAGAGTAGTAAAACTACTCTCAGTTACACAGCTCTGTGCAAAGAAGCTTTGTAATTTAGTATTACTTGACATTTTCTTTGTAATTTAGATCTGTTGTATCTTCATGAATGAGAAGGAGATAAATTTGCATAAACAGGAACTCAAATGTGAATCACAAGTCAGTCAAATAAGTAATGTAACTCCTGTTTAACTGGGGGATTTTATTTTTTTTTTAATTTGACGGGTTTCATCTGTACTTGAAATCCCATTTCCAGAACTTTTGGAAGTGGAGACTGGCTGTGTGTGTTCTGAGTTGGTTTGCAGAAGCCCAGAAGGAGTGAGCGATGGGATAATCAGGTAACAGGCTGGAGGCATCCTCCACACTGAGACTGCTCCAAGCCTGTTTCCCTCCCTCTTCCTGACTTCCTGAACTCAGCCTTTTGATCACCAGAGACCTACTTAAATTAGCTCCATGTTTTGGAGGAATGGAACTGGTTTTGGGTTACTGCCTACCAGTGACATGCTCTCCGGTGGTGAAAGGTCCTATGGAACGTGGAAAGGGCATGTCCCTGTCAAAATGAAGCTGGGTAATTCTCTCTATAAATGTCAGCTTTTACAGGTGGGAGAAGAAAGTGGAGTCATACTTCATCCTCAGAGTAAAGGCTGAAGACTGTTTTGGCTATCACATAAACAGTTGGAAAAGAAAGTTGTTTTTCAGAGTAGAGAAATAGAAGCAGTTTTGGAAAAGTTCATTAGCAGACTGGAATGTGGCTGCAAGCTGCTTCACATGTTTGAATCTCTCAGGATTGTCTGGTGAATGGATTCACCTGATTAAGACCAAATTCAGTTATCGGTGTGTGATAGTTTGATTCAAGTGTTTAATTTTTTTTTCTGTTATTCCTTTTTGAGGAAAATTCTATCTCTGGATCTTGTGGATGTCTGTTAAGTAACAATTTTGTAAAAGCCTACTCATCTTGAGAATGGCAACAATAGCTGCAAGGGTATATTCATCTTCCTTTCTTTACTCTAAAGATTTTCAGGCTGTTAACAAAAAGTCAAATGCAAATGAAGTTGGTTATGTTTGCTAGTCAGGGACTCTGCAAATCTGTTTTTCAAATCATATTTCTCTGAGACAAACCTAATTCTCTTTTTCCATGAAAATCCTTTCCCCTCACCCCTTGCCTTGTCAGAGGGAGTTTTTAGACCAGGAGTGTATTTATGACCAAGATATTTGGCATGATTCTTTCAAGTGTAGCTTTGTCATCATTGTAATGTAATTTCCAATGCATACTAGATAATGGCTCTAGTTCTGAAAATGCTTTGTTAGAGTTTTAAGTTCATATAATCAGAAGATCAGTGATGACTTTCCTGTAGTTAATTTTCCTGTTATGCAGAATATGATCTGCTCAATTAGCTGCAGAATTGTTTCTCACTTTGCATTAATTTTAGGCAATATATAGCCTTGCTGAGTTATTGATTGTATTATAACCTGAAAGTTTTGCAATATTGTCAAAATTCAAACAATTTAATTTGTATAAATGGACCTTATGCATAATCACTGGCATGTTAAGACAGTGGGACATATAACTCCCTTTTTCAGCTCCATGACAACAAATAAAACATTTTGGATATATATCAGGCACCCATGTGCATGGCAAACATATGCTGTTTATGTTGCTTACAATTTTATTTGGCAGTCTTACAAAAGCCAAGGCTTTGTTTTAAGTATGTGGTTGGTTTTAAGGTATCACAAAAGGTCTGGGTTTTTTTGAGTCTTTTGCCTGCACTCATGAAATAATGGCTAAAATAATAGAGTTACAGGCTGTGCAGAGGGGATTATAAGGTTAATGTTTGCATTAAGGAATAAACTTATCTACAGATTTAAGAAAAACAAAACCCTAGATATTAAAAAAACACCACAAACAACAACAACAACAAAAATGACTGACTATGCCATAACTTAAATATTCTTCTACCTGTAAGTTTGGTATGGTAGAACTTCATTCTACAGTGATGTCTAAGTCTATCATTAAAGGAAATTTCCATGTTTATTATCTAAAATGCAACTTGTATGTATTTGGAAATTTGTAAGATTAGCTCTTAAAAGTCTAAAAAATCATGAGATCCGTGTTTTAGGGTTTTGGTTGTTCCATGGGGATGTTTGGAAACCTCTTCCATATTACACCTGAAGTGCTAAGATTCGGTAGATTTTGGAAGCAGACTAAGAAGACTTTCATTGTGGATGTGTGTAAATATATTTGAGCATGATAGCTAATTCTTTATCAAAACAGTTCACAGGTGAGTGTTATTGTCACTAGATAACAATGATACTTAAAAAAATGAACATTCTTCATGGATGCTATTACATGAGACATTCAACCACTGTGAAAACAGAGCACATAAATAAAAGATTCCTATTCAATGCAATTATCTAGTCCTGCCAAGACCAGGGCAAAATACTGCACACTTTGCCTGGAAACTGTTCTTACATGTCTGTGTTTTCCCAGAAACTATGCAGAACAGAGGAATAGGAGTACAGTTCTTGATGGGTTGTGATACTATGAATAAACAGATTATTCTTAAGCTGATGAGTAATTTAGGATGTTACAGTGGCCATGCTGGGATGGATGATTAAGCAAAATTAGATGTTTCATAGTCTTGCCAGAAATTGCTGTGCAGCTCAGTGAATTCATAAATCAAATAATGTGGTGGCAGTCTTTTTGTGGAATGGCAGCTCTGATGATTAAAAGATTATCTGAAACCTTGAACCAAAACTGGGGAATTTGGCTCTTCAAATGAGGTGAAAACTTTGCTTTGCCCATTTTCTCATCAAATTCTTAGTTTCAAAGAAAAAAAATTGAATCAAAATTATTCAAGTTGGAGGGCCTTGCTATTTCAAACATGAGCCTGAGACAAGTATTTAAGTGTTTTTCCTGAATCCAGCCAACATAGTGAATTGATACCAAAGATCTCTTTTGTTTTGTTATTCAGAAGCCTGTGGAAAACAATTTGGACTCTTAACATCAAGTGTAAATGCAAATAAAGACAGATATCCGAATTGCATGAAGAAGGAAAAGGACATTTTGTTACCACAGTATGTTTTCTGTGTCTGGTGATTGTTTTTCCTCCCTTCCCATGGCATTAAGTGATGTGCTGTTCAGTAGTTCCCCAGCCTGTGTGTGTGCCCACGGGCTGACTGAGCCTCGAGCAGAGTTGAGAGGGAACTCCTTAGTGCAAGTTACCAAATTAACTGGGGCCATTGGCTGTCTCCTCCTTTTTCCTGGTTGTGAGCTTCCTCTGGTCCAAGGTAGTCTTTATATGGTATTTCCATCTAAGAGGTGTCTAGTACATTTTCTCCCAGTTTCTGTTTTAGACTCTTGATCTTTCTTCCCCCACCTCCACCCCTCCTCCTCTTCCTTCCCCCAAGACATCTCAGTAGAACTAGATGAAGATCATTCCTATTTTTATAAGTGTTTCCATTTCCTAGCTGATGATACAGGACATATGCCTGTAGGCAGAAGTACAAAGTCAGACAAGTAAAATGCTGACTGGTAATCATCATGCACTGGTTGTTCTGATGCTTTTTCCCCAAGTATGACACTTTCAGAACTTCAGGAAAAACTTTTTTTAAAGAGTCGCTTCTGAGTTAATATTTGGAAATAAATTTGCGTTGTGCCAAGACGTTTTGTATATGAATTGAGAATATTTGGCAAATACTCCATATTAATGGAATATTATTTTGAATTATCATGCCCAGAAAACAGAAATATCATCTGTGTTTAAAGTTTTGAAGAATTGAATTTTTATTTTTCCTTTTTACTGTCATCAGGTTAGAGCTTCTCTTTGAGATCATACTGCTGACAAAGATAGATTTGCATCTTCGTGTCTGTGAGCTGTTTTGATGAGAACTGTCTGACTTGACTTGCATCCTGTATGTAAATTGATTTCAGCTGATCGCTTTGAATTTGAAAGAAATTTAATTTGAAAACTGCCCCGTTGCACTCCCTGAGGTAGTAGATGCTTCTCTACGTCATCTGTTCAGCAGTGCATAGTCAGCATATGTCTGTTCCTCTCCTATTTAAACTGTTTTCTCCAGAGAAACAGAAATTCCCTTTAGACCAGGCAGACATCTGCTGACTCCCTCCTACTAGCAAAGCAACTGAAAAGATATCTTTCCTGTGATTAAAAGAAATATGTCTGGAGGCACTTAGTTTTTGTTCAATTAATCAAAGATTAAACACATGTGGACTCTCTAAACTGGGCTTCTTTGTGCTTCTATGCTATCAAAATTGATTGGGGAGAGGAGCTGTGTACTAGAGCTGGCTAGACTGAAATTTAATTGTTTACCTATATATGTGCTATATAATTCAGTTCCAGAAGGTCACAATAAGGTGGAAGGAAAAAAACACACCAAAAAAGCTTGTTTGTTAGTTTTTAATTAATTTATAACTTTAAAGTATTTGAGTGTAAGGGGGGAGAAAAGGGGAAGTGTCAAATATTTTTTGTAGCACTTGCTTTTAAAAGAAAAAAAAAAAAGGAGTCTAAAGGTTATACGATTGGGCTACTTTATACATAGTATAAAGTACCATTTTGGTAACCATTTCCAGATGCAAAGGCATTTCGGCTGCTTTTGTTCCTCAATTCCTGTTCGTAATGCTTTCCTGGCAGAAACTGTTAGTGTTAAAAGTCTGGTTTTCAGCTCTATGCCTTATCCTTACTCAACAATAGTACTTCTGATAGACTGTTTTTAAAAAAAACCTGCAGGCTTTTCTCTGATGTTAAAAGAAATAAATGTTGTTTTTTTTTTTTTACCTGGAAGTATACGGAATATGCAGACTAAAAATTCTGCAAGAGTAAGATGGCAATAATTAAGCAGATTCCTTGAATACCATGCTGTTCTTAAATTTTTCATCAGACACTAGCAAGTCTCTCTTGTGTAGACATCTTTATCTGAAGAGAATTTGTATGGCTCCAGTTTTATTAGTGGAATTAGTTCTTTGGTGTGGTGTGTGGAGTGGTTTTAAAGCAGGAAAGGCTCCTCTGATAAAATGACTTTACTGAGATTTTTTTTAAGTAATGTCTTCTAGACTGCCCTTTGTAATACCTATGATTTTGGTTTGTTAATAGATCAAATTTTCCTCAAAATATATGAAAACTTACCTATGTTTCACTTTCTAAATAAACATAAAATCCAGTGTAAAGGCCTGTCCTTCCATAAGTAGGCATCAAACAGCATTTTTGGCTAGGTACTTTATATGACAGCAAAGTTTCTTTATAAAATAAAATATATTAGACTTGTAGTAATGATTACTGAAGAAGTGGACACTTAGTGCCATCATGGAATTAACTAGTAAAATGTAATAAAAATCTCAATATCTCTCTCTTTTTTTTACTCTGAATGTGATGAACCAATCCTTTGATATTAATTAAAGGTGTAATGGGAAGCATTGCAAATATTTCATTTCAGCATGGTAACTGAAGTAACTTAAAAGTTACTAAGTTTTTATACCCAGAAATAGCCACAATATTTTCCCAAAGTAAAAAATAAAATCATAAAGGTCAGGTTACTTAAGTAAATTTTGTCTCTATACAGAAGAAAGGGAATCAAGGGATACTTCTATTACTATAGAAGCATGCTATATACTTCCAGCACCTTAGCATTGATTTCTTTTTGCAAGAACACCATGAAAAGTCCTCTCTCCCCTATTTAAAGGTAGGTGTTTCAAAAGAAGTTATTTGGGGCATTTTTTAATACTTAAATATGCCCATATGTGGCAATGAAGGTGGTCTTATTGTTGCTGTTTTCTAGACAGAAAAATTGAAGCAGGAAGAAATTAAATCTTGATCTCAGATGGTCACAAAAATCTGTCAGTTCTGGAGAGATTGGAAA
The DNA here is from genome assembly GCA_013397295.1 of Polioptila caerulea. Lineage (NCBI taxonomy): Eukaryota > Metazoa > Chordata > Aves > Passeriformes > Certhiidae > Polioptila > Polioptila caerulea. The sequence continues at coordinate 582,645 of VYXF01001937.1, forward strand.
CTCTCTTGCAGTTCTGTTTGTTCCTCACAAGACGGCTCTTCATTTCTCTGTTTTAAGGACTAATTGAAATGTTTCATAGCAATTTTTAGCACTAATTACAAATAACTTTGGAAACCCTTTGAAATGTTCCAAAAATTACCCCTTTTGGGTGGTGCTGGGATAAAAAATGAGTTCTCTAACTGGTAATTTTCCATTTTCCTGGATTTATTCCTCTAGAGCCTGTATTGCTGATTCCCTATGGTTATGGACCTCATTTTTTTTTTTGTTTTTTCCCTGCCAGCTGCTAATGGCTCAGATGAATATATTTAAAGATGATTAAGTCTTTAACCCTCTGCTGCCCAGAATGTGAAGGCCAAAAAAGTGAAATATGTGGGTGCTGTAGAAGATGCTGGAAACAGGGACACTTGTTTTTCTTCCTTCAGTTTACTGTGTTCCTGCTGGGCTTAGGACTGCTCCTGCAGAAGTGGATGAGAGTCATTGATTTTCATTTCACTCATGCTCAGGGACAGTGTCTAAATTCAAATTCAGACCCTTTTCTTTATTACATGGGCTCAATGAGGCACTTAGTGCCGTGGTGTAGCTGGTTAGGTAATGTTAGGTCACAGGTTGGACTTGAACATCTCGGAGGTCTTTTCCAACCCCTGTGGCTCTGTGACAGAGGAAATGAAGATTTTGTGTGTAGGCTAGGAGCTTCCAGGCTGGCTGCTCCGGCAGTGTGACCTCCCTTTGGAGAGATTGTAGTTCCCATGGCAGACTGGTGCTGCCTTCCCCGCTCTGTTTGCTGTAGGGGTTCTTGGGGCACCAGTTTACTCACAGTGCTCCCTGATTATGTAGCAGATCTGGCAAAACTCACTCTGAAAAGCTCATCACAAAAGGTGTGTGAGCTCGAGAGCCCGGTATGGCTTAGCCTGGTTTGGGGCAGATGCTTTGAAGGACCCAGCTTGCTCCAGCTCTTCCCCACGCAAGCTGCTCTCTGGACAGGCAACTTGGGAAGGTGTGGAAGTGCTGGAACTCTTACACTTCCATTCCAGCCCCTCAGCCATCACCCACGTTCTTTTGTTCCTCCCACTCCCTACTTCTCCTCGCTCCCTTTCTCTCCTTCCCGCTCTCCTGTGGGCTGAGCAAATTGTTTAGCACAGTACAAGATGTGCAGTCTTTGCTCCAGGCCATCGTGGGATCCAAGTAAAACCATCTTGCAGAGCTGGGTTCAGCCTTCAGGCTGTCAATTAGTTATCCCTGTTGTAGAGGGAGAATTGCAACTCATGCATATTTCTGCTCTATGTCATGGAATAGATGCAGAGCTTCAAAGTTAGGAGGGTAGAAAATGGGAGCAGTAATTAGCAGTTGCAGTCCCTGGTTTTGCTCCTTCAGTGTGCTGTCATCATTTAAATATTTTGTTACTGAAAAGAAGAAAGTAAGCTTAATTTTTTTTTCCTGACTTCAATTATGACAAAAAAGAAACCTGATTTAAACCAGTCTTCCTAGAGGATTAGATGAGCGTGAGTAGAGCTCGTCCATAGAAGAGCAGTATAAACTAATGGTAAAAAACTGATTTAGTTTTCTTCAAATTATCTAACTACTTTGTGTAAATAGTCAAGCAGTGACCCTTTCCTCTAAACACACACAGAGACCTACTGGATTAGTAGATAGAGGTGCAAAAAGTAGATGTGCTTAGTTCAAAATGCATTTACCCAATAATCAATCACAATTTGCAGGATTTGCACATAAGACAAGTAAGATAAACAAGATAAAAACCCCAGATAAACCAGTAGTGGTAAAACTAAGTCCACTCTCCATATTTGAACTGAATGTCCTGGCAAGCATATGCTTGCATTGAAATGCCACATCATATGTCTGAACATGAAAGGTATATGTTCAGAAGTTTTGCATTATGGAGTTTGCATTTAACAGGACCTGGAATCACATTAGATAGTCTAAAAAGATTTTTAATTGAGCTGTGAAATACAAGTAAAGAGATAAGGTACAGGTAACTCATAAGTGAGACCTTTACTGGAATGCTGAATTCACTCAAGTGCACAAAAAAGGACATTAGAAAGCTGGAACAGGCTCAGAAAAGTTGCACAGATTATTCCAAATTTCAAAAGCTTGGGATCCGTGAGACTTCTGGTCAATTTTTTTTTAATTTATTAAAGCAAATGTTCAGAGTTAACCTGAGGCTACAAGTCAACTCATAGAGTGTAGGAATACCAATGAGGACTGTAATTCCATAACCAGAGATGAAGGGATTCTATCTCTGTTAAACTACATATATGTGTATTACCCTGACCACAGCTACAGCTTGAAGAAGGTAGAAACAATTCTGTGCCTATGAAATAAATAAGTAGGTAAAACACTGCTTATTTTGCTGCACTGAAGATTTCATACTGCTCTGGGAATTTAAATCAGCACCAGAGTTTATTTCACTACTGTTATTTATTCTTCAATTAAGAATGCAGTAAGGGAAGTCACAGGATGAAAAAGTAAGTGTACAGTTTGCTGTTCAGACTGTGCAGGCTTCCTAAGAAACATTAGTGTCTTGAAGAAATATTGTTATTCTTTAGTGAATCCCAGCAAAGCAGAAGGGGCAGGAGAGAACTTGAGAAGCGTTGTTGGAAAAGTGGTAGCTTTTATTAAGTTTTTCTTTCATGGGAAATGTTATTTCCTTTGGTCATATCATACTGCAATGAGGAAATATGTGTTTTAAAGTTTTCTGGGTTTGTGTCTGTTTTGTTTTTTGAACATTTATCTTGAATTATTCCTACATTGAAATTAACTGATACACAGGAGTGAATGAAGCTCTGTGTGGTATCTTTAGAGTTAAAAGAGCAGAGCAGAAAGTTTCAATTGGTCTGTGGTCTACATCCAAAGGCATTAACTATTCACCAGACTTTAGTTACTGTCTCTGTCTGTAATTCATCTTGATGGCATCTTGTAAAAGCCGTAGACCACCAAAAGAGCAGGAAACAGTTGGAAAGAGCTGGTTACGCACTAGTCTTGCTCAGCAGATTTTGTTTAAAAGTGTCTTGATGTGTGTACAGCATGAAGCAGGTTAAGTTTTTGTTTTTTGGTTGTTTTTTTTTTTTTTAATTATTCAGCCTGTGGACACTCAGCTTCATCAGGTCTGCCAACTGGGATTGTGTAAGAAAATGAAGAGTCTTGCCCAGTGGCAGAAGGTGTCAGTCACTCAGGAACTCCTCACTTTTCTCCCCTATTCCCCTTTTTCTGGGGGCTCTTAAAACTGTAGCTGTTTTCTGACAATGCAGTTGATTAGACCTGCGGTTTTAGTCCTCGTGGGCCACCTTATGTCTTCTCTTCTGCATCTCAGCATTGTTAGTATTCTTTGGAATGTAGAGTTGGGGCAGCTGCAGAGGCTTAACTTGGGAACAAAACTTCTGAAGCTGCCCAGAGGGTTTAGGGAGGGAAGGGAAGGCCACTAACAGGGCAGGCCTGGAAATGGGATTGTTACCTACAAGAAACCAAGGAAACTCTCTTTAGCGGATCTGTCCAAACTAGGTAAAATTTTGTGCATCTGTTATTTCCAAGATTTTATATTTTTTTGAAACTGTGTTGACAGCCCCTCTGGAATTTGGCAACTTCTGTCCCTGTGAAAATGAACAAGTTATTTTTCCTGATGATATGTGGTGTTGGCTCTAAGTTCAGCACTGGGTTGTGGCTGACACCTAAAGTACAGAAAGGTACGTTAAGAGTAATTATCTCTTTATTCTTGATTTTTAATTATTTGAGCCTCTGTCTTTCTATTTACATGATTTGGAGAGGTAATAATTACTTCCCTTGGAGGGTATTAGTTAGGCTAAGATGATTTGTTGAGATATATAGCTTAGTGTGCCTAATGCCTGATGATTATTTGCATCTAATTGTTCCCACTGTAGAAGTATTGGAGATTCTTTTGGTTGATGAGTTGAAACTGAATCTGAAATATGTGTATAGTGGGAATAAAAAATCACAGGTAGGCTCTTCTCTAAGCCTAGCAGAGTATCAAACTTTGGAACATGAGGCATTGCATTTTTTAATTACAAGAGAAACAGCTGAATGGAACATTAAGATACGTCAGTGTTCATATTGATTCAATTGCTTGAAGTAATAAACATTTTAACCTTAGATAACACACCTTTGATCTTCTAAATTAAATGTATATTTATGATTTAAATTGTTTAATTAAGCATACGGGTGTGCCTTATGTAAGTTTTGTGTGCATCTTACTTGAAATAAAAATTCTTCAGGCATCTTGTTCAAAACTCTGTTAATTTAATACAGAGAAATCCAACCTTAAAAATTAGAATGCAAAATACAGTCTCAATCACTGCATGCAATAAAGATCTTTTATGGGCCTGCGCATTTTATTTTTGTATCTTAGATTTACTGTATCATCTATAAAAGAGGTAATATGGCCACTATAAAAAGTTATGGCAGGCTTTGCAGCTTTATTTTTAAGGCGCTTATTGGGAAAGGGTACAGATTTCCCCTTCTTGAGCAACTTCAAGGTACGTGTGGAAATAAGAGAGCCTCTACAAGACTTGGGACGGAATGGTGCTACACTAGGGCTCATTAGAGGGAGAGAAACACTCTTTATGAAAGAGGATTTTATTCAAAATATGTTGGAACTTTGTCTGAAAGCCCTCCCCCTTTTTATGGATTGAAATAAAGTTAATGCTGGCAGATGCTGTGCTTTGTAGCAGTGAGGAGAAACAGCTTTATGGTGATGGGAAGGTAATTGTTTCTTTGTGACAGCCGTGGAATGTAAGGTAAGCTGGTTTCTTTTGGTAATGTAGGGAAATATTTTCTAAATATTGTTTAGCATGCAATTACAGTGGTGGTTGTGAGCATGGTCAAGTTACACAAATGCTTTTGGAGCGTGCTTTGCCATTTTGTTTGGAAAAATAGTAGTCATGATAATTTGGAGCTAATTCATAATAAAAGGTTCCTGGGTAGAGAATTACTGTTTTTCTTGCAGCTTTGTTCTGGGGAAGGGATTAGTGGTGGTGTGAAATAAGACTTGTTAGCCAGTAAAAGCCTCTGTGGGACGTACTATGTATGTCCTGGGGAAAGTTTGCTTTATGGTGTGACTGTGGGCACCTGAACTTGTTCATTAGTGCAGCAGAGGCCAAATCCCTGCAGTTCTGCGTCGAGTGCTTGTAACGCGCAGGAAGATTTTGGAGGGAGTGTAGTGTGAATTCGCCTTTGGCTGCCATTTATGCATAGATGTTATGTTAAATTTAAGGAGGCAGGGAATCTCATTGTTCCAAATACCTGGATTCTAGTCCAAGATGGAGTAGAAAAAGGCTGTACATGAGGACAAAACTGATTTGTGTTTAGTCATTAGGTGATACAAACATGCTCTTCTGATAGTGAGTGGAGAGAAAGTTAATTTTAAATCCAATAACTTTTCATTTATTTAATCGTTTTCTGGTAAGCAGGATGCAGAAATAGCCTGGGGTTTTTTCCTCTTTAAAATGGGAAACTCTAATGTGAACAGATTTTAATTTATTTTAATGATGGGGAGAGTATTTGGCTTTTATTCATGGAATCCTGTACTTAGCTTTTACCTCAGCCTTGGGCCCAATTCCAGTAAAGGAGCTGTTAATCTCTATTATTACTACTATTTTTCATTTGTCTTTTGAAGACCTAGTTATCTTGAGAAACCTGCCAGTCCTTAAGGTTCTCTTTTATTTGCTGTTTTTCTTTCTTTACATATTTTTGTTCCCCCAGCTGGGGTTTATCTCTCCACAACGCGATCTACATTAAATTAGTCCGTATAAATAGACTGGTACAAAGTCTACAAAGTATATCTTGGTTTGATATGGAATATTTGCAAAAGAAAAATAAATTACTTGAGGAGGAAGGCCGTGTCTACAGCAAAGTTCAATCAAACTTGTGCACATTCATAGCCTGTATCATTAGGATGATATACTCATTACAGAGGCAGTGTTGTCAGATCTCTGGGCTGTTTGTTACTCCAGGTGGGCTGTAACCATCTCTATTAGGTGGCATGTTGACAGTTTCCTGAAGCAGCAGATCACACCTGCTGGAAGGACATTGCTCAGTTACTTACCTTGCTTACTTGACTTTGGCAAGCTCAGTGTAATTTTTTATCACATCAGTCAGCGTTTACAAGCTAAATAATGGAGATACTTTCCATTTTAGATGGTTAGCACAAGCATCCTAGATGCTTTGCAGTCTGTTTTCAGAGTGGTTAACACTGGTCTGCTCTTTGATTTGTGCACCATTAGCACAAATTTCAGTTTAGTTTGTTTTATATTTGAGACAAGCAAATGCTCTCACTGAGGTGTTCACCGAGATTGGTTGGGCATTGTCTCTTTCTACAGACAACTAGAGAAGATGATTGATTTGAGTTAGTGTGACGTGGCCTTGCATGTTTATAGCCTTTGAACACTGTTGAATAATCTGTATTCTAGTGTGCATGAAGGTCTTTTGCAGCAAGGTTCATTTGTTAAGAATAGTAGTTGAAAATAAACCTAGAAGTACTTCTAATAATGTGTTTAAAGATGCATCTTTAGTGGCCTCAGAATCATCATGCTTGGAAGGTTTCTCTCCCCCCTCTCCTCAAAGCCTGTCAGCTTTTAATGATATGGAAAGAGTTCAAGATAATGTCAGTGCCAAACTACGCCTGACTTTATAAGGGAAAGTAATAGATTTCAGGTTGTCATAAATCTAATGCAGTAAAGCGACTCTCTTAGCTGTTCCTCATAACTTCACCCCTTTCTTTCTTAGGGGTTGAAATCTAGAGATGCATCAATGAAAGTCAATATTGATCCAGCAGGTCTTTTTAGAGTTGTATTCTTTCAGACTTTTCTTAGTGTTTTTTTTAAATTTTATTTTATTTTATTTTGTCCATCCAGTTGTGCATGAGAAAATGAAAATTCTGGTAAATGCAGTGTGAGATTGCCTTACCTTTTCTGTTAATTAAATGAGATTCTTTAAAAATATATTAATTTTTGATTAAAAATATATCATGATTATTTCAAAGAAATGAAGTAGACAAAAGTATAAACCACTTACAAATATATTTTTGTTCGGCCCATATTACACTGATCAACAGGAGAAAATACTTAATTTCCTGTATTAAGTTTTGCAAAAATGTGGAATATAACCTTTCCCAGAGTTTCAGAAGTCACAAGTTTCAAGGAAAAGAAACACAGCTGCTATTCTGGTTATAATGCCTTTGGTTGGCTTATTTATATTTACTTGATTGTGTTCATATTATGATATGTGACCAAACTTTTAATTCCCTTCTTATCTGTAAGAAAATTCTTCAGTATGAAAATATAAATTGAATAACTTTCTTCTAATGCATTTTTTGGGTTTGTTTTTATTTTCTATCCTAGAAGAGTATTAATTAATGTCAAAAACTCACCACCACCCCCTCTCCCACACTCTGGTTTATAGGTGTAGATAGACACTGGGCAGGTCAACAAGGCATTAAGACAATTTGCTTGGTTTTAGCCCTTTTCTTTACTGACCATAGGATGAAATCCAGCATTCCCAGGATCAAATAGATCTTACAGCCTAGAGTAGGAGTGAGCATGTTGAAAGAGAGGGTAGGGAGAGTTGAACAAGCTGCAGGGAGTGGCAGGATCGTACTTTCAAAGGGCTGCTGTAGACACTTTCCCAGGCAGAGGTAGCAAGCTCCAGCCTATGGATATTGGAATTGAGCTTTGCCCTATGACTTCTTCCCACCAGTTTGCAGCCAGTTGTGCTTCCACCTGAGCTGGCAGCCTGAAGTGAGTCCCAGACATGGTCTGGAGCTGGTTTGCTGTGTGGGTCTGTGGGATTTTTCAGTTCAGATGCAGACTAAACCACCCTTCTGTTGCCGGTCTGGTGGGACTGTGCCACACTTGCTTCGTGTGTGGCAAGATCAGCAATTCTTGGTGCAGTTTGTGTACGTGGACATAGTCATGAATTAAAGAAGATAGAGGAGATGTTAGTGGGAATTATTTTGTCTCCATCTAAAATAAATAACCTGACTATCGTTTGGAAAGGTTTATTTTATTATCAGTTTTACGTGAGAGAGCTCAGCCTGGATGTCTGTGTGCTTTGTTAAGCCTGCAGAGAAAACCGACCAGTAAAAGGACTGGGTGTAGCTCCTCTGGCTTGCCCTGTCTCAATCACAACATAGAAACTCAAACTTGGTGTAATCTATCTTAACAGCTGCAAAATATAATAGATAATTAAATATTTGAGAGTTTATACAGGCTCAAAAAAGAACAGCAGCAGAAGCAGACTATTCCTTTTAAAATCCTTACTCTTTCTTTGTAAATCTGCTCAAAGAATAAAAAAACAGAAAGGGATTTCTTACATGTAGAAATGCCCAGCCAGCACAGGCTATTTTGAGTGCATGAGCAATTCCAGTACTGTGGAGTTCACTTCTCTGGATTGCAGCTGCTGAAGTGTTGGGCTGCATTATCCCCATCCTGCAATTGCTCTTGTTACTGTGTGGCTCAGAAAGGGGGGAATGGAGGATACCCTCATCCCTTTGCTCTGCATGTGCAGCCCCACAGACGTGGGGAGCTGGCTGATATGTGACATGAACTGCTTTTTTGTCAAATTAGGTCAGATGTGCTCTTATGGCTACTGCTTAGCCAAGTTGAGAGGTTTTGGTCCCCCAGCTCTTTGCCTCCGTCCTTCCCTACTGTTATTACATCCCTGCTTGGAGGCAGCTGGACTGCACGTGCAACCACTGTCAAGGCAACCTGTTTTGAGAAAATCTGAGTGGAATTGTGCTGTGTAAACTGTGCAGAATCATTTTGCCACAACATAGTTACAAAAAGGCTATGTGCTAGCTTATAATTATATTTAGGGTAATGTTTTTAACAGGTATTTTTCAGGGAAGAGAGCTCCTGGTAAAGGAGTGCGAATTAGCAGATCCAAGTGGGAACCTCATCTGGCTGTTAAGAGTTGCATAGAATCATAGGATATCCTAAGCTGAAAGGGACCCACAAGGATCATGAAGTCCAGCTCCTGGCCCTGCACAGGACACCCCAGGAATCACACCATGTACTCTTTTGAATTTAATAACTAATGTTGGACTCAAACACTTTCTGAAAGAAAAAAAAAAACAAAAAACATGTGACTGAGACAACCAGAGCACATTTATATTCTGTCACTTCCCTTAGATTAATCTCTTTCCATGTAAAATTTATAAATTGGCCTCCTCTATATCTTTCTTGGATTTCAATTCCAGGCTAGTAAACATTTTACTATTATGCTTTCTCCAAGTCAGAAGAACCATTTAATATCCAGAATTTCTCCATGGCTGGAACTAGGTCATTGCCCCCTCAGTCTTCTTTCTGAGGAGACTGGATGAAATTCTGATTTCTGGCAGGGTGACTTTTGTGGGGACTTGATTGGTTTTTGAGGGTTTATTTTGCACTACTTCATTTTGCACTTCTTCAGCATTCTTTCATAAATAAGGATAGTAGATTTTCGTGCAGCGTTCTTCCTTACCTACCAGTGTAATGTAGGGATTGGATTCCAGGCATTTCTCATAGAAAAATACTAATACCAGCAGGGAGGACTGTGGCATATTGCTGCCAGACTGTAAGTATGTATTTGGTAAAGGTATGAAAAAACAATATTCCTTCAGATTCTGTTTGGTGACTTTTTGGTGACTTCTCTTTATACAATATATATGCCTATAGGTGCATTTTCTTGTTTGACTTTGGCCTAATGATCAACAGAACTTTTAGAATTCCACCTGCTGTTGTTCCTTATTTTCACCTGTTATATTAACCTGAATTAATAACATTTCATAGGGACCAATGTTTCTTGGCTGGGTTACACAGCTGTGTTTGGTTACTTAAAACAAAAGTCTAATCAGGCTGAAGCAATCAAATTTTCACTGCATGAAAGAGTTGTTTTCTTTTAGTTTAGGAACTTAAAAAAAAAATCTGTCAATTCATAAAGCCATGTGGAAAAAATTTGTTTGGACCAACTTCAGAAAATTGTACTTAGTGTATTATCTATCTGAATAAATCTGTGTTTACAATATTTGCTGTTTAGTAGAATGTTGTTGCATCCCAGTGCAGGGGTTTAGGTCAAATTAAAAGGACTATTCTATTGTGAATAAACACTTGTGCATGAAACCTGTGAAACAATATACATTTCCTAATGGTCAACTTGGTTTTTCTGGACATAGAATATAAATGATGTGTCTGAAGTTCAGATATGAATACTCTTTTGGTAGATTTACAAGTTTTATTTTTAAATTGAAGGGTTGTATATTTCCCTTATGAGACAGGAACAACTTAAGAAGGTAAATTCATTTACATTTAAAGGCATATATCTTCAGAGCATTTGAGTCTTCATTAAAGGCAAAATAGTTGCTCTGTAGATCAGCACAAGTAAAGCCTTGCCTTGCTTCAGCTGAGAGTAAAATAAATTTTAACCAGCTTCAGTGAAGTGGGAGCTAATTAAATTAGTAGATATCTTTAGACAGTTTGCCAATAAATTGTGCATCTCTTGCATGATGTTTAAAAATTTAAAGTTTCCTTATTTTAATTTTAGGAAAGTTGTGTGTGTTCTAGCCTGTGAATTTCTAAGAGAAATTCTAATAAGAAATCATATGTTACTGTTGAAAATCATGTTGTTCTGTAGATTTTTGTATTTTTGGCTGGATTTTTCTTTGTTTTTTGGTGTGTGTGTTTATTCAGCAACTTAATACCAAGTAAAGTGCCGACATGGAAGGACTTAAAATATTTATAATGAATTAACATAACATGTGGTGAATTTTTATTTTGAAAAATTGAGAGCTTTGAAATGCTGAAAAGACTAGTGGTGAACTTTTGATGTGTGTTGGTTTTTTAGCAAAAAACATAGAGATGGTGTTAAGTTTCTTTTCAACTATCACGAATTTCACGCCTTATGGAACAGAGTGAGTTGAGGGAGTGAGTGACCAGAGGAAATCTATGAGCCTTTGCTTTCAATATGAATCTTTCATGTCTTTGAGTCTTTAAATTTTTGTAAAACTAAAAGCAGCATAAGTGAATACTTGATTCTGGGTCAAAACCACAGTACATTGTCTCAGAGCCCTGCAATAACTAGCAGCCTAGACTGTGATGCAAGAGCTTTATTTAAAATAATTATTTCAACATTTTTTACAAAAAATTATTCAAATAAACATCTGAACAGCTGCTAGGGCGAAGTTATTACAGGGATTGAGCAAGACTATAGAGTTCTGCAAATCTCTGAAGCTTCAGAGGCCCTCAGAATTCGAGGTCCTTCATCCCACTGCTTGTTGATGTATTCCTGCCTCCTAGTCAGATACCCTTGCTATTCCCTGCAAGGGATGCAGCTTTTAGCCACTGACATCTGGCTGATGGACAGCAGCCAGCTGTATTCCATGCCAGCAATTCTGAAGTGCATTTTTTCTTGGATTTTTTTGTTTGTTTGTTTGTTTGGTGAGGTTTTGGTGTGGTTTTTGTTTGTTTGGGGTTTTTTTTTTGGTATGGCTTCAACATACAGAATGGCTAAAAGAGAACAAAAAGAAGAGCCAGAATGCTCTACTAAAGTTTGCTGCTCCTATGGGATCTGAGGATTTGGGTCGAGTCTGCATTTTTTTTTTTTTTTTTTTTTTTGCGGTGCAAGGGATGTCGGAAAACAAATTTTTTATTTCCACATAGAGTCTACCCCAAAATGCAGCCAGACAGCAGAATAAAACACAGCTACTAAGATCAGCTTCAAATGATCTCAGAGACTCCCCAGAACTGTCTCTGAAAACAAACCCCATCACACTGGCTGTGTAAAAC
>VYXF01001937.1:594460-615578 GCA_013397295.1 Polioptila caerulea
TTTTTTTTTGGCAGAGCTGTGATTGTGAAGGTGGCAGCGTTACACTGCTGATGATTATTTTTGTTCATTTTCTTACTTCTTTTTAAACTCAGATTGTGTCATAAAGTTATTAATCAGAGCCTCATTTCAAACATAAAAACACCCAGTTACCTTGCAAGAATCAAGAGTCCAAACCACCAGAAAGTTGTTGCTGAGATTTCTAGTTATTTGCTCTTAAAAAAAAAGAAATACCATTCATGTGTTCCTCTCAAAAATGCCATTGTAAAGCTTAGTGGAACAGATGGGTTTTTTTTCCTAATTGTATAGATTGTGGGAAGATTGTTTCTTTTTGGTCTTTTTTTTCTTGTTTTGAAATCTACAGCAGTATTTATGATTTTGTAACACCACTATTAAAGCAGGACTTCTCACAGTAGATAAAACAGCGCTCTTTTGCCAGAATGCGACTTAAAACGATTCTTCTACAAAATTTTTTAAAAATCTTAGTATTTTTAAAGTTGTTTTCCTCTACTTGTGCATGTATGTGTGTGCACAAATGTGTGCATGTGTGTTTGCTTTCTGCTGTTTGCCTGAAGTGGTGATGCTAGCGCAGCACACTGTGCATTAAGGCTTCGGGGAGCTGAAGTGTGAAGTTCAGCCTCTAGCTAAACATCACCACCGAGCTAATCTACAATTTAGACTGCTCCATCACGAGTATTTACAAGGAGGGAGAGTGCAGTTCAAAATTAAACAGCATATGGGTAGAGTTATCCCTGTTAAAATGGCCAGCGTGCCTGGTATTGTGTGTGGAAGATAACGGGGACAGGTGGTGATCTGTCTTCTCTGAGCACAGACAGCTGGTATTTTCCTTGGGCGTCAGTGCTGCCTTTCTGTAGCTCTCACCTACCAGCTGATATCCTGCTTGTTACAACAATACCAAGTGTGTATTAACCCTTTGATCTACTTCTGTTTGATTTCCAAAGGGGAGAGTGTCAGACTACCTGTGCATAAGCTTGGTGATTTAATATTTCTAGTAATAGAGCTGTGTTCATCTTGGCTTTCTGACCTCTTTACATGTGTTGCTGTGATGTTTATCAGCAGATGGTGGGTAAAAAAAATCTTGTTTCTATAGGGATTTTATTGTAAATGTCTGATAAAGTTCCATACTGAAGGAAGGTTTGAGAATCAGCCCTCTTTTATTTAGTTCAGGAGAAACTGAAAGGTCATTTGGAAAGGAGATAAAATTGTTTTGTAACTTCACTTGTATTTACTTCCAGCCATATTGCTTAACGTTCAACTATGTGTAACTTCTCCTTTCTGAACACACTAATTTGGTTCCCAGCATGAGTATGACACATTTTTTTTTTTTTCTTTCTAATGAGAGCTTTATTTCTCACAGCTGTTTTTTCTCTTAAATATTTAGCAACTGCCCAGGCTCTGAGGTAACCAGGTATTGATGCTCCATGAAAGGCAGCGGGCACAGCTTCCATGGGACTCTGCTCTGGGCCCTGGCCAGTGGGGGCCACATTTGGCTGTCTCTAAAGGTGGCTGTGTTCAGTTAATTGATGAAATGAGCCAGCCTCTGATGATTTCATCACACCCAGTGCTGTGGATGGAGCCCCAGAGGAGCTCAGGTAACGCTGAGCTGCTGTAAGGGGCTGGGTGTGGATGGGTAAGGAGTAGCAGGAAGCTCTAGGAATTATCATTTCAGAGGTGGTCTTTAAAGCCATGCCTGTGAGATCAGCTGACACCAGCTGTGGTGGAAGGAAGGGGAAAAGGAGCACCTACTAAAGGATGGATGAAGCAGAGTGGTGATGTGAGGGGAAGGCAGAGTCTGAGGGAGGCCGGTGTTCGGACGCTTTATTTTTTATGCCCAGCCAAAAATGATTTCATGTCTTTATCTGGATGGACCACTAGTGGTGGTGCTTGTTTTAAAAACCATGTTTATTATTAAATGCTTATAATTATTGTTTTTTAATTATTTTTTTTTTACTTTTAATAAAAATGGATGTAATAAATTTGGAGGAAAACACCCACCCCAGACTTGAAGAAACAGCAGAAAGGTTCTGTCCAGAAGAAGAGCATGAGCTTTGTGCAGTTGTACTCTGGTAGAGTGCTGTTGAGGCTTGCATTTCCAATGAAGATGAGACAGACAATTCCAGAATTTCTGCAGAAATTATGATGTATTAACCTTAGAACTGGAAACATATCAGTCAAGAAAGTGGCCTCCACTTTGAAATCATCCTGGGCTGCCACATGTTGTATCTTGCAGAAGGGCTAGAAAAGGTGTTTTGATGTCCTTGCTAGAGTGAAATGGTTACTAGAGAGTCTGTGATAGAGGAGATGAAATGAAACTGCTTTGCAAAGTTAAAATATGACAGCATTTTGTCTGGTTAATTGTCATTTGGTAAAACTTCTGTTTTTTTTTTCTTTTAAACTAAGGATAGAAGGAACATCAGATATAAGAACTGTTGAAACTAGCCTTCAGTGTAAAAGACCACTGTAGATATGATTTTCTGCTAAACAATTTAAGTTAGAAAATGTCAACATTATTTACAAGTTTAGATATGGATTTCTGATTTTTCAAGTTAACCTTTTAAAGATATTACCAAACACAGATCTCTATTTTTCTTTATACATCTTTATTACAGATCATCTTGGAATAAAAAGAATATATGTTAAAAAAATCTTATTTGATTTAATAGCTAGAAATACTGGGGTTTGTGGCTTGTGGATGGCTTTTTGGTTTTTTTTCAATTCATGTTACCAAAGAGTGTTTTTTGCTTTTGAAACATGCTCAAATTAGAGTTCCAGCATAAAGTATTATCTAAGGTGGCTTTGTAGTATTTTAGATTACTAGTTGTTTGAAACATTAGTTTTTTTGCATGTACACACCTAGGCAGCACATGGCCACCCAGAGAGGTATGAACAGAACTTTGAGGAAACTTCTGTTCTAATGGATTTCACTTGACTCTTAATTGGTTCCAGCTTGTTAATTGTATGTTTCCTTGGAGAGTGCCTTTTTTTTCTTTTCCCTATCTGATTGCTGCTACAGATCCACATTTTACAGGTATTCCCTAAGCAGAAAAATGTCCATACTTTTCTGTCCATGAGTTTTTCACCCATACAGTGATGACAATTCTCCTATTTCATTTCTAAAAGTTACATAAGAAACATCTCATTTTATGTCTAGACTCCCAGGATAAACTGATTGATTTTAATGTCCACTATTTCATGAGCCACTGCACTTAGATAATGTTCAGTGCTGCTTGAAACCTGGGTTTTGGCCTTAAAAGGGAGAGTGTAATGAAAGCAGTGGTTCATACATTTAGTCTTTTATGCTTTGTTAGGTGCAAAAAGTCAAGCTTGGAATTTATCTAATGAAGCACAGCAAACTAGTGAAAATAATAATAGTTAAAAAAAATACAATTTTATGACCTCCAGATCAATCAGCTCTGGTGTAAAGAATTGAAATACATTGTAAATAGAAAATTGATAGCAATATAAATAGAAATTATATATTATAATTACATTATAAATAGAAAATTTCTGAAGTTGGCTTGGTGTATTGCTTTATTTTTTTACCTCTGATTTGAAATGTGTCTAGTTTTGTTTCTGCCTTGTTTTCATTTCTCATTTAAACTTGCAGCCTTCCAAAGGAGCCTGAGCTTTGTGCTGTTGTAGCTTTCTTTTCATTATGTAAAATTTACTGCACCTCAGAACTCAAGTGGCTTGAAAAGTTATAATTGGAAGAACATACTGAAATCTGCAGTCTGACATTCTGGACAGGTTCACTGAAAAGAGAGCAAAGTAAATATGAATATTATTTTGAAGTGGTCATGAGTGAACTGATCATTTTTTGATAGTAATTAGTTATTTATTTTAAAAGAATAAACAAAACCAAACATCTCTGACCCTTTGCTGTAACAGTCTGGATGATTAGGGAGCTGGTCCCTGAGGATGTGATGACATATGGCGAGAGCTTTGGCCACTGAGTTACTGCATGTAAATAAAGGACACTTTCAGATGTTGCTGTATTTGGAAAAAAATCACTCCCTTTTTCTTGCAGGAGATGCATCTTTAGCATCTAAATCTCGACAGTTAAGGTTTATGAATATCGTGATAAATCTCTGAAATGATAAAATTTCATGTTCTCCCTGCATAGCTGCTTCTGCTGTGAAATTTTTTGTGAACCTGTAGATTGGTGAAAGGGCTTTGGCGTTCCAAGGAAATTGAACCAAGGATTTGTGTGAGTACAGGAGTACATTTATCAAAACCCTTTGGTGTTCAATCCAGTTCTGAGCTGCCTTTTCCTCTTCTGCAGTAAAATGGGAACTAAGGCAGATGGGAGTAAAGTTCAGTGTGAAAGTCAGGCTCTTGTGTAAATCAGATCTTAAATTGGATGAGTGAAATGACTGTGTAGTAATACTTTTCTTCTGAACGATTTAGCCATTATTCTGTCTGGGCATGTAAGAGATTTATATTCCAAAATAAATAAAATTTTGTGATTTCCCTGCAGTAAACAAAGCTATAGACTATTCCAAATAAGTTTTATACATGGACTGATCATTTGCCAGTACCTGGCAAATCATTAAGGCTTTCATGAGGTGTCTGCATCAGAGAAATGAAGCCATAGTAAGTGACAAGCTTTATTCTGCTCCTATCCATTACGAGTTCCTTAATGTATTCCATTTTAATTGTTATCTTGAAGTCAATCGTGATCTCACACTACAGCTACTGACAGGAATCATCAGTTATGTGTGTGGTGTTTGGCAAGATCCCGAATTCAGGATACATCTCTCTTCAATGGCAGCAGTGTTTAGCAGCTCATTAGCTTTTGGGCTGCACCTTCTGGTCAGTAGATGCTGGGAGAGACAGACAGCCTGGTTGATTTGCAGACATCTATTAGCCAAGATGTATATGGATATTAGCACTGCAGTATAACTGAAAGGAAACACAATAGAAGAAAATAGCATTTGGAGTAGACTTCCATTAGCTGGAAAATAATTAAAATGGGATTAAGGAAGAAAAAAGGGATTTGTATATATTTTTTTTTTTGCTTAGTAATCTTGCTCAGAAAAAAAATGCTTTACTATCAAGTTTGATGGTTTTGATTCTGACCTTAAAAATTACCTATTTCATCAATTTATATTTGAGCAAAATGAAACAGCTAGAACAGCATGCTTCTGTCTGAATGGAGTACTTCAAGGGAGAGGTAATATCAGAAACAGGTCCCATGTGTAATATACTGGAGGTACTGTGTAAAATGTTGTTCCTGGTTACAGTTTTGGAGGTTTTGTTCAGTTTTGATGACTTAATGTTACGTTGAAGAAAGTGGATTGGAATGGAATTGTATAGCACTGGAAAGCCACTGTAGGTATTTTTCAGTAGGGAAGTAGTTCAGTAGGGAATGAGTGAGAATAGGCTTCAACAATTCAGACAAATCATAGAGTCAGTAGGAGTTACTGCTGAGAGACAGCTGAAAAGTGGAGATCAGGTTGGGATGCTATCACTACAAATGTGGGAGAGCTTTTCTATTTCAGAAGAGGTTAGGTCTGGAGGCTCAGGCAGATCTTTATCCGTGTCTGTTTATCCCTGATGGAGAGGAATGAATAGGAGGAAGCCCAGAAAATGAGGACTCTGTTATGGGATCTTTGAACAGTTCTGTGTCAGGTACAAACATTTTACCTTTCTAAGTTCTCTCCTGATGTTCTTTTTGCAAAAATACACTTTCTGCTTTCTGTAGTACACCTCTTTGTTCTTGTTCATTATCTTCCCCTTTGCATTTAAATGTATTTTGTTATGGTCACTGTAGCAAGTACTTCTTGAAAGATTCTGTCATGCTTGTGACCAACTCAACAGCTGCCTCTTAACATTTTTTAGAAGAATACCACTTTCTTTCAGGATTCTGAGCCTAACCTCAACAGTGCTTGACTAGATTTTGTTTAACCAAATGTTAGCTTGTTGCAGTTTGTTGTATATATTATATACAGGCTATTAGCTATTCAAAGATTTAGTGGAGAAAACTAAGGGGACAGTCTCCCTCCTAACATCTGTGGTTTTTACATAATTCCTTTGGCTGGATATTCATTGAGTATTTCCAATAGAGAGTAGTAAGTCTTCAAAAGATACATTTATTTATGGGCAAGTTAAATATTCTTTTGTTCTATTCAATTTGTCCATTTTAGGTAAGGAGTTGCACTCGAGCCATTGTGCCTGATTTATTGCTTCAAGGCCTGTGTGAAATGAATTCAAGTCAATATTCCCTAATTTCTGCTGCCCAGGTGTTAAAGTTGTGCATTAAGTCCTGTAGTAATTTGCATTAATTTGCAACCTGTCATCAGTGAAACACCAAACATTTAAGTAGCAATTTGGCAAAATGTTGAAGCTCATTCTTCTGTCACTTGGAAATCAACAAGTTTTAAGTATTTGAAACTAGTAAGTAATAAATTTAAACTAATAAACTAAAAATTAATGAACTAGTAGTAGGTATCCAAGTCTTCTGCTGAGCAGGATCAAATTGCTAAATGAGATCTTGAAAACCAGCACTGAACCATTTAACAATTACGGGTTAGTTAGATTTCATTTATAATTACGTGGAAAAAGAATCCTTGTTCTTTGCTGGCATTGTTCTGCCTCCATTATGGATAAATAGAACGTAAGATACCTAAGATTTCATTCAGAGCCTCATCTCTTCATATTTATTTAAAAGCAATTTTCAGTGATTTTATTCATGTAGTGTACTTGGTGATAGTCATCAGCAAGTCTGACATGATTTTAAAAATAGGTCATTCCTGTTGGTGATAATGTCAATGACATTGTGTGAAATGCAGTAAAGTCTTGGAACTCTTGATTTGCAAATGTTATTTGGAAATTTTCTTAATTACTGCCACGGCGTGTCAAACTTTTTTTTTCCCCCAAAGAGGTACCTCTAACTTGCAAATTAAATATTTTCATTGTCTTTTTTTCATTGACTTAGCATTGATATTAGGCAAGAACTAAACTAAAAAAGTAAACCATATTAAAACCTAGCATCAGTTTAGAGATTTCAGACATTATTGTCAGTGTTTACCTTCTTATTTTTTGCAGCATTTCACTCTCTTTTAAATAAATGCTTAATATTAGTGTTTGTAAACTAGAAATATCTTCCTATCTTTTGTCTCCTGAATATTTGTAGCTCTTATTTTCCATAGAAGAGTGAAATAGTGCGGGTGACTTTGTGAAAAATCAGTTTTGTATAATGAGATCTTTGGGACATTGTGAAAAAACATATGTAGATGTACCTCCCTTTAAAATAGGGGTTTGATTCAGTAGAAATATAATGATAATTATGTAGATCTTTTAGGAAAACAGCCCTGCAAAATCTCAGTAAAAATATCTTGCTTCAGACTGGGTGGAGGTTTAAGGTTATCCAATGAGTACTACAGCCAACAGGGGATAAGGAAAAGGAAACCAATTATTTGTACTAGTTTTATAAATCTCCCTTTATTGCCTAACCTTTTCAAACAAGAAATGGATTTATCCTCTGTGGAGACAGTAGTATAAATAATGTCATTCTCTGGCTAGAAATGGCTCTGAAATCCTTTGATCTGATATAGGGTTGCTTAATACTAAGTACATCCTGTTCTAGGATGTGCACTCTCACTGTTTAAAAAAAAAAATCTGCCTCTAAAAATTCTGGTCAATAAATATGTTATATTTAAACCAATTTAATATTTATAGCATGGTACAGTTAGTTGGTGTGTTTAATTTTTAATGATTCTTTTTTGATGTTTTGAACATTTTCTGGGAACTTGATTTACTTTTTCTTCCTGAGCTTGGTAGATCTTTAAGTGAAAGATGAATTAATGGGCAAAGTGTTTAGTCTATAAAGGTTGGCCCTAGTGACTAGAAAAAAAGTAAATAATTTCTGTGTTCTGTTTTTTAAATGTTCATAAGCAAATCAAATAGCATGTTCATTTTCCCTTGGACATGGCCATTAACCACAGAATTTCTTTCTTTCTTTCTTTATTATTAAACCAGTACTGGAGGAGGACAATGCGGACAAGGGAAAAACTGACATAATGGGAGAAAGAAAACAAGCATGAAAATGGCCATCACAGAGGGGAAATTGGGCTATCACAAAAGTTATTACAGGAGACACTTGATGTGGTCTAATTTACCAAAGGTACGGGTGATGAAATGATGGCTCATGTGTCTCCTGCATATAAGAAGGCAGGAGCCAATTCATGCCTGTCAGGTTAACATTTTACAGGTTTAAAGAATTTCTGTGCAAGAATGTTTTCCTCCACCTCAACAAGAATTTTGTTTTATGCTGAATTTTTATTAGTTTCTAGATGCTGCTGTTCGGTCATTTTGAAAATGACTTTTCAAATTCGACTCCTTTAACAAAAGATTTTTTTTTTTTTTGTCCTTGCTGCGTCTTCTTAAAATTCCTTCTTTTCCAAAGTGTTGTGTTTAACATGAGGCAGGGCTTCCCTTCTGTTCTGATAATGAATGCCACTGCAAGGTTGTTCTGTAATGAAGTGGAGCTGGTTGATCAGCTCTCCATGACGTGCAGAAATGACTGTCACTTCTCATGGCCATCAAGTCCTGACACAGCTCTGGCTACGAGCTCCTGTCAGGGGGAACTTCTGAGATTCCATGCTGACTTGATGCCTCTGGGTCCCGGGGATCCTGCTGCAAGATCTGCTCTATTATATTGACAATACTAGCTTTTCATAGCAGCAATTAACCTAAAAGATACATCTATGACATTACCTTAAATACTGATTTATATAGGAAGCAATTTCCACTCCAATGATATAACAATAATTGGAGGGGAGAATATAATGAAAGAAAGAAAAAATATAAGACAATAAAGCAAATATTTGTGAAGGTACCTCTTTTTATTTATTTCTGCCTTCTTTTTGGTGATATTACATAGAAAATACAAAGATTTGTTCTGAGGTCTCAGGTAATAGATTTCTACTCTTTTAATTTAATAATTTTTCTAGACTTTTGTAGTTTAAAAATATCCTTTGCAGTTGTGAAAACTGAATGATAAAGAAATAGAAATAGTTTTCTGTTTTTTACATTAGGTGAATGGAATTCTCCTTTGGTCCATCAGTCCTAGGTTTTTGGTTTGGCTGGTCTTGCAAGTCACATTTTCAATCTCAGGAACTATCTGTGTAAAGTTTTTTGTTAGTTTTTGTTTGATTTTTTGGTGTGTTTTTTTAATTATTTTTTTTTTTTTAAAGCCAGCTGATAAGAGGAGGAAACATTGTATGTATTCTAAGATTAAAGGAAAACATGATTATATTGGAAGTCAGGAGACGTCATGAGAAATATATGCCAGTACCATGGATGTTTGAGGGGAGTTCAATAAAGTAGAGCAGTGTTCTGGAGATGCAGTGACCTACTGTTAATGTCACTCTGCATAATTATTTTATAATGATAGTTTGACAAAGGCTTGTTAGCACAGTTGCTTTGAAGACGAAATGATTTTTTATTTTTTTTTGTGGTAGCCCTTTAATAGCAAATTAAAGAAATGATGTCACATATCAGTGTTTTTCTATTCAAATACATTTGCAACACACTCAAAACCAAAACCTCCTTTTGCTTTCTTTTTTTTTGGTAGAAGCTGCACCCTAGCTGGACTTCTGGCACGTTTAGGATTTGGACTCATGGGGAGTTTTTAAGTGTTTTACAGTCACGCATATGCACTTGCTAAGCTTTGTTTACTTTTCAAAGTAGGTTTTGTAGCTGACTTAACTGAATAAGTTTAGTATGCCAGCTGAATATTTGTACTGGTTTCAAACTGCCTATGTCAGCTTGGCTTATTTCTGTGTATTTACAGACACGTGTTAAAATATACAAGTCAGTGGTAGAGCCATTTAAACGTGTCAACATGTGAAGCTGAACTGATTTATTAAAACAGTCCAGCTCTGTATGAGGACCAGACTGCTGTTTCTTTAAGGATACTCTTTGGGCCACTCCTCCCTGTTCCACCTGTCTGCCTCCCCACCCTCCAAGCCTTTGCAGATAGTACCAGAACTGAGAATACAATAATGAATTCAAATATGGACTTTTCAAGGTATTTTTGTCCTAATGTTCAGGCAGAAAAATAAACAAAATTAATCCATTTATTAAACAGCAAATAAATTAGTTGGGTTTTTTTTATGGATACATACCTGAGTTCATTCTATGCATTTTGGAGAACTGGCTACCTTGCCAAAAAGACCTTTCTTGGACTAAAATTAAATTTCTATCTGTTTTATGAAGGCTTATGTGGTAATACTGATGTAATTTCAAGAGCCACAGCTGTGCATAACTGGACTTTTGGTGTTCTTGTGGTTAATATTGAAATTGCCTTGTCTTCTGGTTTCTGTGTTTTCCTGGAGCTCTGATCACATTTCTGGCAATGAAAGCCTAGAAATAATAGCCTTACACTTTCCAAATTCCCACAGGCCTCTCTGCTTGCTTCCAACATGGACTATTTTTCTTGTGAGTAGGAATTCTTTATGCTGGCAGGATATGAGGCAAGGCCAGTAGCTGCTCTCGTTCTGTTTTTGAAAGATTATTTTTTATGACTTAATTTATTTCTGTGTTTCTTACAGATAGAAATGTTATGGTAGTCTTGATTTACAGGCAGGGTTAGCAGTCTTCCTGTAGCTCTTACTCCTCTGAGTAGTATCAGTCAAATCATGGGAATTGTTTTGTGACCGAAGCATGCGCCTGCGGTGAGAGCTTTTGTAATGCTTCTCCCGTGACAGCCCAGGTAATAAAGACTGAGTTGCAGCTTTTATGAATTACTGACATTGATTCAAGAACTAATAATGGTTCTGAAACTGGGAGGCTGCAATCACAGTTCTTTAAGGTTTCGGGATAGTAAAGAGACTCCCAGTAAGGTTGATGGCTAGTGATGAACCGTCCAGATTTCTCCAAGACCAGCGGTCCCACTGATAATTAAAATTTTTTATTAAACTGTTGTTAAAGAGACTGTGAGCTGGGAACTGCCTCACTGCCCTGTTTCTCACTGGGGTCCATGCAGTGGGCATGGTCTGCTTGGTCTAAAACTAACCAGACCACTCCCGTTCAAGTATCTCTGCAACATCAAAGTGCATTTAGTGTAGGACACTTTTCCTAGTAAATCAGCAAACAGTATGTGCATGCAGAGCTTCAGCCTTAAGTTTCCTGTCCTGTACCCTTAATTCCATCAGGGAGCTATAGAACCAGCTAGAGCTATAGACTAACTTACCTAGTTAAGTGAGGGAAACATCTTTTTATTTGAAGAACTTAGATTGAATTATCATGATTTGCTATGGTTGGAGCTTTGGTTTCTAAGTATTACAAGAGATTTAGTAAATTTTATCCTCTGTTTTTGTACTTCATCCTGTAATCTTGTTTTGAAAAGGACACTTGTTTTTAAATTGCTCCATAGTTAGCTAAACAATGGATTCTTGGCTCTTTATAATCTTTTTCCTTCTTGCCTTTTTTTTTTTTTTTTTTTTTTTTTTTTTTTTTTTTTTTTTTTTTTTTTTTTTTTTTTTCCTTCAGACTGCTGTCACTGGAGTAACTAATATACATTCTTCATGGCTGATTTCAAAGTCTGTATACTTTATACATGATAGGCCTGAGACTTGCTCTGGTTTTCTTCCATTTTTCTTTGTTTCCATCATTCAAAAGCTAGATTATTTAAATAAACATCATAGTGAGTAACTCCATCCAGATTTGCATCAAACTGACCCAAATAATACTCTCTGCATTTTGTCTCATTATGATTCTAGTTTGTACATTCAACTGTGGCAGAGAATCACACTTGTGTCCTTTCCAGTCTCTCTCTGAACCAAGAAAATACTATGGTAGCTAATGAATCCTCATCTAGAAATACTTCACAATTTTACTAATGGCTGCCTGGAGCCTGTAATCCTCCTGGAATCACCAATCTTCTTTTCTTCGTGCAAGTTTTTCTTGTGAATATGTTGAACACTTTCCAGGCTCATTCCCATTTTCCCCCTATAGTTCATAGTTAAAGTGAATATGTTTTTTTAACCTCAATGCAGAATGTATTCCACCCACATGCCTGATTTTGTTCATACATTTCTTCAGAGCTGATATGTCTCTGCTTCTGTTCTTCAATGCTTTTACTTTCTGTGATTCCACATCATTTGCAAATAAAATGATTACAGTCCTTCTTTCTTCCAGGACTTTGTAAGACCTAAATTTGCTGTCCCCCAGGGAGATAATTTTTTCTAGTTTCTGTAACTCATGTTTATTATTATTTTTTTAATTGCTGTACCTTGTTTTATGCTTCCCCTGACAAGTAGGTTAAGGTATTTAAAAGCAGATGTATATGTGGGTGTATATATTAAGATTTACTGATAAATTGTGATGTAACGTTCGTAGCCAAATCCTTGACGTACTTTTTCACTTTCTCATGTTTAATTTGGGTAATTTCAGAAAAATGCCATAAAATTTAAATTGCTTTAGTCTTTAATTCTGAGCTATGTCCCTTCTTTGGGGAATATTTTAAACCTTCAGGTCAGTTGAAGTACAAGATTACACTAACCAGCCATTGCACTAAAACTTAGTGCTTAGGCTATGGTTGTAATTGTAGGACTCTCAGTCAATAGAATTGCAGTGCAAGTAAATAAATCAGTGTATTATGCTTTATGTACATTTGTGTGTACTTACAATGTTTTTTCAAGTAAAATTTAGAAATAAAAGCATAGAGGAGGTTTCAGGGTTTCTTTCCTTTTTATTTTTTTGTAGAATGTCTTAAAAGAGAATTTTGGATCAAAATTCATGAATCAATTCTTTAGGCTCTGACATTTGTTGCTGTTGCTTTAAGGAAAGTTTTCAGATTTTTTAAAGAGCCATATTAATTTAGAATTTATAATAAAGTATTCCCCTAAAGCTTTGTAAAAACAAATGTATAGTGAGGACTAAATACAAAAACTCAGAGTATTTTGTTGGATGAAAACGTCGGATCAAATGATGTGGAATTTGAGAAGAAGAGTACTTTTAAAAAAATTTAAGGACACTCCGTGGACACTGAGGCAGATCCAGTTAGTGTAATATTAGTTGGTTTGACACTGTACAGCCAAATGCTACATCTGGTTTTGCACTGTTTTTCCAACAGCCAACAAAGGCACTGAAGGTTCTGTGTGTGTTGTATTAAAAGCAGAATTATCAGAGGGGTTGTATCCTTTAAAGCAAAACAAAAGCCAGGGTGAAGACTCACTCCTTGAATTGAGATCCCACACCTGAATTTCCTAGAAATAGCAAAGTGTAATTGTCTACAGGCTGTGGTTATATTTCCATTGAGTTTTCAGACAGATCACAAAAACATTTACATTTACATACATTGCACAGATGGCACTTTGCAGCATGCCTATTTTGGGCTGGTGTCAGAGCTTCTTTGGCACACTTTTAAACTTGTGACCTTTGGCTTTTGTCATGGTCTTTGTATTTTGAGTTGCAGTGATTTCCTTCTTCTTTGTGAAACAGCTTCTCATTGTTTCTTCTTTGAGCAATGAATGTCTATTAAGAATTCTACCATGTCATTTGTGCTCTTTTTGTTTGCTTGATTATAATTTGTATCTTATGCAAGAACACCCTAAATGTGGGGTGTGCTGTAGTAGTGCTTTTGCTTAAAAAATGTCTGTATATCTCAGCATAAAATTTAAGTACTAAGTGCCCTGTAATAATAGAAATGTGCTATTATTCTAGCATTCATGAGGAAAAATAAGAAATTAGAATTCCAGAGTCTTAGAGTACTTTTTGTCTCTCTTCTTGAGTAATCTTTAAGAGGACTGGATTTGTTGAGAAGATAGTACATTGTTGTATATGCTCTGGGATATAAGCATATGAGCAGAGAAAGGGTTTCGGAGACAACCGAGATAATTTTGGTTCAAGTTTTAAATAGAAATTCCCTCATCAATGAGAGATTCTTTTGAAATTGCTCTTTCAGGGTTAAATAAAAAGAGCTCATAGAATACATCTAGAGACATAGAAACATGGAAAACTGGTTTTATATTCCTCTATGTGAGGACGCACTGCTTTAAAACATCCACAGCCTTCAGATGGAGGTGTGGATATCTTAATTTATAGCCTGGGTTGCAGGCACTTCTAAATGACATTATGTGTATAGAATGGCAGCATTCATGACTGCCTGAGCTTTAATTTTCCGGATTCTCAGCAATTACACAATTCTGCTAATCCAAAGGAGGCCCCCGTTCCCCGGGGACGCTCTGCGGGGCGGTGGCCGCGCTCCCCTTGCGTGGCTGTCACATGGGGGTGCCATGTCCCCCTCTCCTGTCTCTCGGTGGCAGCTTCCAAGGGGTCAGCTTGTTTCGTGTGGGCTGCGTGTTGGGCCTGGCAGTAAATCCCCAGTGAACAGCCCTCTCTGTGCTCCCGTGTTTAAAGCAGCCCTGAACGTTGATTAATGCGGCGCTTCAGTGGCACAGCAATGCTCGAGGCACAGGGACGCATCAAAAGCTCTTCCAGCGCAAGAGATGGCTCTGCCCTGCTGCTCCCCACTCCTCCCTTTGAACCATTCCCTTTCTGGGCTGGCCTGCAGCTGGGCTAATTGACTAGCAGGGCTTTAGGCAGCCCGTTTAGCCTCAGCCTGCAGGGCTGACGAGAGCCTTTGGGCAGTCTGGCTCTCTGCTCTGGAGAGGTGGCACATGTTCCAGCCATGGTCCTCACAGCCACCAGGCCACCTGCAGCCAGGACTCCCAAGCAGCATTTAATACAAATCTGGGAGCATCTCATAGCTGATGAACAGCTTCAGCTGGCAGGTGACTAAATGACTAAGACGAAATGTGTAGAGCAAATTGGTTGGTTTTGCTTAGATTTTTTTTTTATTATTATTATTTTGCCAACTTTTGTTTAGGTTTGGAAAAACACGTAGAGATAAGGAATGGGGTTACGTGAATTTGGTTGTTCTAGTGCCTTGTGATAAGTTGCTGTTCCTACCTTGGGGTTATTTGTATATACCTGCTCCTTTGAAAGCAGCCCCTGTGACCAGCCTTGGAGAGTTGGGCCTTTCCTGCCCTTTGCAGGCACCTCAGTTCATTAGCCTCAATTAATCTTCCCAGCAATCGTGCACAATTCAGCCAATTAGTGGAGTGAAGCCAACACAGAACAGAAGAGTATTGTTCCTCTTTTTATAATTCGTCCGTGCTTTCCACTACCTTATTTGTAATTGTCTTCACATAGAATTTAAGCTTATGTAAAAATAGCTCTAGAATGACAGCTCCTTCCTGAACATAAAATGATTGCTATGAGGTAGTGACTACCCAGTAGAATCAGCTAATCCCTTAACTTTTCTATGCTAGAGTCAGGATAGAGAAAGCTGTTCTTCAAAATGCCAAGAACGTCGTATAAAGACTTTTTACCTTAGCAGCAAGCAGCTTGAATCCTTCCTTTTGCTTGACCACTGTCAAAAAATTGTTTCAAAACAAAAGAATAAATAAGGAAAAAGTATCTTTAAAACCCCCTCATATGCACAGAAATGGCTGCAGTCTAATATGATTCTTCTGTGATCAGTAACAGGTATGCTTGTTTGTATTTTGGGTGTACTTATAATGTACTTGATGCAGTATTTGTGAAGTTCTCAAATCGTGGTAATTTTTGCATTTCTGTCATTCTTATAAGCAAATATTACTGCTGGAGTTGATAACCATAGTGGTAAATACGATGTGTTTTCTTTCAGTCACTCATGAGTCATGTATTTGTATTATTGTTTGGAGTATTCATGGGGTTTTTTTTATCTCTACCTTCAAAAGAATTAGCAAAATCAAGGTGTTTTCATTAGAACCCAACGTTTCACTGGATTCCAGGGTTCTCATTGTTTCAGGGATGTGCTTTCACTATTCAATTGATTTGTTCTTCAAAGTTCTTCTAATGTCAATTCTGAATTTAGAAAAATGCAACAGCTTCCTCTGTGTGTTCATCTTGTCCCCAAATCCAGAATTCTTCATGATCTCTTGTTTGAATAATGAGTAAAAGGGGCAAAACTATTTGTATTTGTTTGCAGAAGTTTATCAGAGGTAAGCATGTTTTTGCCACAAGCAAGACATAGTAAAAATAATGGGGTTTAATATAATTTGTAACTCTAAATCCTGATTCCTTTTGCCATCTCTGCACTTCAGTATTCATCTGCTTTATTGGTAATTTTTCTTTTCTTTTGGAAGCCTACATGTTTTGTAGGACTGTCTTAGTTCTCACTTGTGGGTAACATTTTGGTGTTTTTTGCTCGTGGTATCCTGACTGTGTCTTGAAAACCTCTTTAAAGTAGACAAAAGTTAAGGTCAGACATACCAATATTTGATTGATGTGCCCATTATTAAGTTCATCTTCTGTATTTATCTAGCAAAATGTTAATGTTCTAATTATGTTTTAATGTGAAATTGACATGATGGAATGCTGTAATTATGAAATTTTGAAATAACCTGGTGGTTCTGTTTGAACTTGTATCTAGTTTCCAAGTCCAAGTCCTGCTTTGAAGTGCACAGGTAGTGAGTGGTTAATGCAAGAGATGTTAAAGTGCTGAATACATTTTGCTTTGGGAGGTTAGGAGTCCATCTGCAATCTCCTGGCTTTTGGTATTTAGTACTCTGTGTCATTTGAAATCAATGTTCCAGAGAGTGTGGGTCCTCTTTCAGAGAAATGTTTGAGGGTTAAACAATCAGAGAAAGGTTCACATAACAAAATGGTCTTTTTTTTTTTTAAATGTGATAAGCTCATGGCACTTCCTAAAGAAGTAGTCTGAATAGAAACATATGTCAGTGCTGGAAGAGACAGTAGCAGTTTCCAAAAAAGGGCTGTTATAAAATTTGTTTTCTAGAGAAGAGAACAAAGGGGATGACTTGGGATATCCCAATCCTGCTGAAAGCATATGAGCTCCTCTTACTCCATCCTCCCATGTGCACCCAGCTAATGTTGTCTCCTGGGTGTGTGAGAACTGCATTGGATATGAGATTCATCTCTCTCTGGTGAAACTCTGCGAGCATAAAACAGAGGACACCTAACAAGGCTCCATTGATGTTGATGCTGACAAACACTCATTGCCATAGTAGTGAAAGGGTTGGGGTGAGGCCCCAGCATCAGCTGTTTGTGGCTTTTGGGGCTTCTGCTTTAAACATGGTCTGGTCCAGATGTTTGGACTGAATGACCTTAGCTCCTCTCCAGGATCTTGTCTTCTGCCTTGGCTTCATCTGAAGCTCACATGCTGCAGGACTTCCACACGCTGCAAACTAAAATATAGTACAGAGAGGGATGTTTGGGAGAAATTTCATAAGCAGACTGTCTAAACTGAAAAACTAATGTATGCCCACATTTTGAGGCATAGCAGGAGAAACAAATGCTTTATTTATGTAGCTGAGAGGTCCTTTTGCTGTAAAAGGTGACCTAGCCAAGGAAATCCATCCCTAGTTTACAAAATGAATTAAACCAAAGGAGTTTGAATTTCATCTAGTCCTAGATTGTTTGTTTAATGCAGCCTCTTTCATAATAAATCCCTTATCTAATATGACATAAGGAGCAAAATATATTACTGGGGACACTTGTAGGAAGATTTTCCTGTCTATGTCTCTTTCATCATTTTCCTCTGCCTTCACTGCCATCTTGTAGCAAGAAAAAGAGATAGGGCCTTGATGAAATCCACTTATCTAAGGCTGCAGTGGTATTTTTTCCCTGTATGGACTGTAATGATGCATTCAGGGAGTTTCCCTTTTACATGGATATTCTGCCAAGGGGTTTGTGTTGCAGCACAAGCTTGACTTGGCATTCTGTGAATAAAATGGCCAGTTGCTCTCTGGTCAAAAATGAACTGCTGATAAAGGAATCCCAAGGCCACGTCTGAAACTGGATTTTCTGGAAATTAGTGCATTATTGTACCACCCTGAGCTCCACATAATTAACTCCCTATGTTTTCATATGTTCATCAATTTACATTCATTGAAGGATTTAGAAAATTGGATAAGATACAAAGTTAAAGCTTAAACTGATACTTAACAGTAAAAGCGTTTAAAAAAAAAAAAACATGTAGACACAGTGGCAGTTAACTGGCTGATGCCAAAAAAAGGATAATTTTGCTCCATTGCTGATTTCTGCACCCAGCCATAAGCTTCATGCCTCTCCTAATTAACTTCATGCTGGTGAGCAGATTGAGAATGGCTCTAGTCAGCGCTAAAAATGCCTGGAAACATGCTGGTTTACAGCCTTATGCAAAGTTGCTGAATTTTTTTATTTTTTTTTTTAAATCACTGCCAAAAGCCACAAGACATAGATGCATATGTTTCATGCTAATCACAAAATAATAAGGTAATTGATATTCAACAATTTAAAACAACAAACAGAGCGCATACTCTAAATCTGGCTGACTGGTTTTAATTAATGCTGTTGCCCACAGTTTGAGTGGAACCACAAAGGAAGTGGTGGGAACTTGGTTTTTAAAGAGAAGTCTCTTGCAAAATGTTGATAAAGCTTTCAAATAACTCTTTATGTGTCCGGGGGGGGCAGCTGATGAACTGTCCTCCTTTCTATTTTGCTTGCACTAGATTTGAAAAGAAAAAGCAAGGGTTTTCAAAGGAAGGTTAAACCCTGAGAAGGTGTGGGAAGGGTTTTCTTTCTTTAAATTAGCTAATGTCTTCTAAGGGAGCTCGCTTCAGGGTTTGTCCAGAGTGTATGAAAATTAATTACACCTGTTCTAAGGGAGTATCTGTGAAGCATATGGGTTTTGAGACTGCTGCATCACAAAGAAGGTGAAGATAGAAGCAGTTGTATTGTTGATGGAAAAGCAGTTAGGAAATGAATAGGATGTACTAGAAGGGAACAGGGGAAAAGGTCCTGGCATGAAAGAATAGTGACAATTGTTATTCCAAATTAGCTGAGGGGATTTTGCAGAGGTGTTTCAGTTGTAGTAATTCTTTTAGCTCTAGTAGTCAAAATTCTAAGCTACTATGAGAGGAAGGGTTTTTGGATTCCCTGACCCCTTGCCAGACATACTGGCAGTTAAACCAGCCAATAGTAAGTGTATATATTTGAATGGCATATCTTCAATTAAAAAAAAACCACATTCTTATAAATTATTCTGTTGAGAGAAATGAAAATTTTTATGGAAGATGTCATCAATTTTTCTTAAACTTTTGATAATATTTTGTTTCCTTTCCTTTGTTTCCTCTCCCTGTTCTGGAAGACCACCAGGAATATTTTGGATGATTCTGTTGTGTGAAACATTCATTAGACCGTTGTGTCTTATAGCTGAGCTAGTTTTATTTGGGTTTTTGTTTTGTTTGTTTTTTTGTGTGTTTTTCTGTACATTTGCTTTTAAAGAAAGTGGGAGAACAGCCGTAGAACTACGATGAAGACCTTCTTTTCTTCATTATCTGTTCATCCTCTGCTAGAGATTGCCTCATAAACCCTAAAATTTTAATCTATGAAATGGCTGTTGCAAAGCAACGTGGTGAATGACTTATTAACTTGCTAGTTCCTGAGAAATTGATAAGATTCTTTTTCACTGGAATAACAACCATGGTTACATTTTTCAAAAGGCTCTGTTCAAGGAGGAGTTTGTGTAATTTCCCTCTTGGAAATGCTTTGGAAAGGAAGATTTTTTTCATTTGGTCAGATGAAGCAGTTTAAGGAGCAAAAGGCTTAAGGGTTCAAGATGGGCATAGAAAGCGAAAGCACATTTTCTAGTCTTGTGTTTTGACAACCAGCATGTGAAAATCAAGAAAAATTCCATTTCTCCTTTTTAGTTATAATTTCTAATTAGAATATAATGCTTAAAGATTGCATGTTTTCTGAGATGACTGTCAGAAAATGATTTTTGTGTCTATTCTCTCACTCCCATTAAATGGAGAATGATTTATCATTTTGCTTAATTGAGGCGCTGTTCTGGAGAAACTCTGAAAAAAATTGCCAGCTTACTGAATTGGAAAATCTCAGCCTGTATTTTTTTTTCCTTCTGGCATGATGAGATGGTGTAATATACTGGTGCAAACTGTTTCCTGAAGAGAATAAATAACTGAAGAATAGGTCTGTCAATGGCTACTAAATACATAAGTCCAGATGCAAACTTTCAAACCACAGTTTCTGGCTGCCAGAAGCCTAACTCTGTGTATTAGGAAAACAAGAATTCTATTAAATCTGTTACTCAAACATCTGCAGCTCACCACTGATGAGGATGCAGTACTGGGGGAAAGCAGAATTTGAGCCTAGTCCTGCAAGAAAAGAAATACTTTATGTTCTAATATTTTGTTGTTAGAGGTATTTTTCTGCAGAGGTTAATGGAGAAACAAAAAAGGAAATTATAGTATGTGGCATTTTTAAAATATTCCAGAGAGTTCAAAAAGGGGCGTGAAGAGCCTGGAGTCAAAGTGCAGTGACTTTAGAAGGTCTTTGAGGTTTCTGACCCTCTGTTGCCTTGGGCTCTGTTTTGTTCCTGAGCTCTCCTGCTGGGTCCACTGCTGTGCCAGCTTTCCCAAGGGTGCAGAATCTCAGGAGCCCCCATACAACACTCTCAGCTACTGAACTAAACACAGTAGCATTTTTTAAGGAAAGCTCACAGCTAGTATTTCAGAAATATGGTTGAAAAGAGATAGAGTGCATTATTAAAGCTCAGAAGTTGATGACTTCTGGAGGGGATCTACAGGGAGAAGTGATGAAATTCTCCCGTGTTTCTGTTGCCATTTATGAATTTCATTCCCTGTGACTTTATAACTTAAGCCTAACTCTTCTTCCTTGTACCAATTTGCCTTTGAGAGAAGGAAAAATAAGACAATACCATCTTGTTGCTTTGTCCTCCATTCACTGCTTCTGCCACAAGGTTTGAATACCAACACTTGACATTCCCATTAAACCCTGCTGGGGCCCTCTGTGACAAAGTCATGACTGTGGGACTCTAACAAACAGTGTTGGTGGAGGAAGTAAAATCTGTCAGATTTGTTCCAGCTGTAAATTGTTCATTTATCTAGCTTAAAATTTTTTTTACTGCTGTATTTCTGAGAAAATGATTATACTAAGTCATAAATATCAGGAAGCTCAGGCTGGCAAAGATTGTAATGAGCAGTTCCCTGAGGATGAGTGTAAAGCTGAGTGTGTTAGTTGAAAAGCATGCTTGGCAGAATCAGAAAAAAAAAAAAAAAAAACA
>VYXF01001937.1:615590-665604 GCA_013397295.1 Polioptila caerulea
AAAAAAAAAAAAATAATTAGGTTCTAGCTCACCTATAGCATATTTCTGTTGAAACTTAAAGAATTTAAAAGTAATGACTTCCAACAAGTTTCAGAAAAATCTGCTGGTTTGAGTTAGTGGATATTTCAAGGCCAGTTAAGATGGGTTTTTTTAAATATAAAGTCCAAAAACTACTCCCTGAAAAATTCTTTATTTATGAATAAACATGACATTATTTTGTATCTTCATCAATGAAGATTATAATTTAAAAGATTGAAAAGATTTGCCTTTCAGTTACCTTTCAGACAGAACTTAGAGTTCCATTTCCTCCCGCATGTCAGCTCTCAGAGTGCCCTTCAGAAATTTTTGCTCCGTGAGAATAATTTTTATAAATGGCCATGGAAAAGCTGCAAATGCAGGCAAAAAAACATAAGTAGTACTGAGGAAGCTGAAAACTTCCTGAAACCCAAAATATTGTACAAGTTCTATATTGCGGTGTTGGATATTGTTCAAATACATATTTTATGTAGCTTGGGTGTAGAAAATCCTTGTGTACATAAATAAAATAAAAGCTGAGTATAGAAATTTCCATATTTCTTTCTTTCTTTCTTTCTCTGCTATGCCAGGAGCAGACAAACTTTTTTATTGCCTAGCCTACAATTTAGCATTTGAGTGCTCCCACTGGCAGTAAAGCCTTTATCAGCATATGTGGAATAAACATTGCTAGAGAGAAGTTCCTTCTCCCATGTAATACCTGCAGTTTGAAATATCAAATTTCAGCTTTCTTAATACATGAGTTATTTCTAAGCATTTACATTTATGTAGAGTTTGTTGTAAGTTCAGGTTTCTTTCCTGCATTGCTGATTCTGGCTGTCTAACTAAAATTGTGTTTTAATTAATTAAATTGTATGAGATTAAAAATATTCGACTTATTCCTGTGCTGGCATTTTTATATACCTGTTAGAATTTTGCTGTGGTTAGATAAGTAAGGTATTTCAGCATATGCCATGTGGTAGGCAAAAGACAGGAAAGCAGTATGTCGAGCTCAAATTGCAGCAGTTTTTTGACTCACCAGGCAGGTAAAAGAGGAAAAAGAATGTGTTTAGTAATACCATGGGTCTGGCTTTCAGAACAGACAGAAAAACTTCACTCTCCCAATGTAGAGCAAGACATTTCTTCTAGGTGAGGTATTGAAAATGAAAACACAATTGGTCTGCCTTTTTTAAATTTAGGTTCGATTTTACAATCATAAAATCTAAACCAAAATCAACCATGCAGAAGTTGAATTTGTGAGAATGGCAGGCGTCTTGAAAAGAACTTCTGGTGGAAAAAAAATGTTGTCTTCCCTCTAGTTTAGGGCTTTGGGGAAGAGGTTCCATAGCTTGCCCTTTGTTTGATGTTATTACCCTCACTGGCTGCCTTCTGTGTCCTTGACTTTAATGTATATATGCACTGTTCCTAACAGTTTTCTCTCTGTAAACATTTGAAGAGCAAACAGCAGTATCTTGTAAAGGGTAAGTGGATTTTCTGAGGTGAATACCCTATAGGTAATGTGGACTTGAAAGAGCATTCCAGCCCAGCTCTGGCTTTCCCAAGGCTGTCTCCAGCGCTCACTTACCCTTAGCCTTGCTCAGAGCTGTGCCATCAGTGTTTTGTTGAAACTGTTGGAGGAGCAAATAAACCCTGCCTTTGCTGGGATTAATTTAGTGCAGCCTGCAGCAGCAGAGCAGCTCTGGCAGGCGTTCATGAGCTGAGTAAGCAGCACCCTCACATGTGCTGGCAGATGAGCGAGTTCAGCGCGGGATCCGGTGTCTGAGGAGACGTCGGACGGTCGGGAATGGGAGCGGGAGTGTCAGTCACTAACAAGTGAGAGCTCTGGATGTGAGCACCGTGAGTCAGCTGCTCACATGGTGGAGGATGGATATGGTGTTTGTTGTCTTCTGTTCCTCCTGTACACGTGGAATTCAGCTGCAAAACCCAAGGTTGTTTTGCTGGGAGAAGCCAGTCCATTCTGGCTTGGCCGATTACTGAATATATACTTGATTAAAGAATTAAGTGTGTTGGTTCTTTTTTTTTGTTGTTGTTTTAGTGAAATTAATGAAATTCTAATCAAAGCAAATCTTTCCAGGAAAGTTAGTAGAGCTCTGGTATTTCGGAGCTACTTTAAAATCTAGCTTAAGTAATTAAATAAATTATGTTTGGGGATTTGCTTTTCTTCTGGATGGCCAGCTGGATCTTGGCAAATCACTTTAAGACATTATTCCTTGTAATCAGTCTTTGCTTTTCCACAGCAGTGCTAGACTAAACAAGGGAGAACACTGAAAATCAAAATTAGGGTCAGTGACATAATCAGGTTAAATACCTCAACACTTACTGACTTGAGTAATTTCCTTTTGCAGCTTAATTATTGCACAACACTGATCATCTTTACTATTAGGCTGTGTTTTTGTAAGGTATTTGTGCTTTATTTGAGCAGTGGTAGAGACCTGATCCAATTTTGGCAATGCTATTACAAGGTCCTGGAGACCTGGTGTTCCCTCCCTGCTTGGTTATCCTGTACAACGTTGCTGTATGACTTTGATTTTTCATAGGCATTCTCCTAACTCTAAGATCAGCCCAGCAGTGGGCACGAAATCTAGTATTTCCACAGTCTGGTAAAATGCACTGCTTCACAAAGATATTCTGATTCAGTTTCAAATTGGAAAATGTTTTCAGAATACAAATTTTAGTTGGTGATACATGAGATACACATAAACATTCAGTCAAAAAGCAGACTAGTTGCTTAATTGTGATTCATGACCAGCCTCACTTTTTGATTTTTCTTCAGTGGAAGTGAACTATCAGCAGCCACTACAGAAATGGTAAAAAAAACTAAACAAGAAAATAAAAGTATTGAATATGTTAAACAAATAGAATCCATCTGTTTGTGAGCACTTGGCGAGCCAAAGGAAAAAAAAATGTTTTTAATATATATTTCTGAGGGAGTTCATAGCTTAGGTCTACAAATTTCTGTCAAATTGTTGAATATGATATAAGCTGTTGAAACTTGTCAGAATTCATGTTCAAAATAAAAGGATCTGATTTTCCTTTAAGGGTTTTGGTTGCATGTTGTTACTAGCATTCATAAATTGTCCTGTGATTAAGAAAAATGATGTGGGAAACAAACAGTTTTAAACGGATGGGGATGCATGTTAGGGACTATTGTAATAGAACATTGCTTTGTACATTTATCACTTCTATTTCTGAAATTGTGTGGTTCCAAATGGATCTTTGGTTTTGTGTGTAGTCAGACTTTTTATATATTCACTACAGCCTTTACTTATGTTTATACCTCATTTATTTTGTTTAAGAACTACTTATGTGCTTTTATCATTTAGTTTTCTATTGTTGCTGCCAAATCCTGAAAAATTGGTCCCAGTAGTATGCTGCAGCCATTAAATACCAGTTGGTTGCAGAATATCATTTGAACTTATTAAAATGTGATTCATCCAGTGCCAAGTTTATTCACAGGCCTTGTGCTGGGCCAGGCATTATACATCAAGGGAAAAAAGTGCGAACTCCCGTGGGTAGAGCTGCACAACTTAATTCTGGGAGTGTAGTTAACTCCTGTCTGCACTGGAGCCAGAAGGATGCTGCTGTCCCTTTCCTCCTCTTCTCTTACATCTTTGCCTCAGTGGCCGAGGGAGCAGGCACTGGAACATGTGAGCAAGCAGAACTTCTGTGGTCCTAATCCCCTAATTAGACTATCTTGCACAGATGGTATTTAGATTCCTTTTTCTGCGTGGAGAAAGCATGTGGTAACAATATTCATGAATTTTTTATAAGATCAAACATGCTATGTAGGCTTTGCTTGCATATTTCTTAACCTTGCTTTTGGGCCAGACCACTGGATGGAAACAAATGTGAAATTGAACCTAAGTACACAGACGTGTTCTTCTTTTTTTCTTTGAAAAAGCGTTTTCCAGCATGCAATAAATCAGTAAATGCATGGCACCACTGTAGTGGTATTTGTGACAATGCAACAAGTTCTTTCATTATCTCAGTCATTGACCCCAAGGAGGAAAATTCAGTAAAGCTTGCATTGTTGCACTCCTCCCAATGGTTTATCCAAGAGTATATGTCTAAAGAAG
Source organism: Polioptila caerulea (assembly GCA_013397295.1). NCBI lineage: Eukaryota > Metazoa > Chordata > Aves > Passeriformes > Certhiidae > Polioptila > Polioptila caerulea. The sequence continues at coordinate 619,700 of VYXF01001937.1, forward strand.
CTGTGTTTTACTTTTGTTTTTGAGTAATAAAGGCTGATAAAGACATCCTGAATTCTCAGCTCTAAAGTACGTAGTCTAATTTCCTATAGACTGATTTAAGCATTTTGGACAAAGGGAATATGGAATCTAGTGTCAGAGGGGGATGCATTGTTGGAAAGTACTTTCATTGAAGTAATTGAGTCATTGGCAGAGAATTTTTTGGGTGATCTTATCACATAAATGGCCTTAATATTTCCTATATATATAATAAAAGAAAAATTGCATGCTTGCCTTTAAAATTACTCGACTGGTGGCAATGTTTTACATTTTCTCTTGTATCACCCACAGAACCAAGAGATAACAAAGAAGTGAGCCATTATAAAAGCAGAGATTTGCTGTGTTTATATCTTCTATCAAACTTGCCAGTTTTAGTGACAGTTCCTTTTTCTGTCTGGCATTTATAGGGTGCAATTGGAATCAAATTGCAGCCTTTAAATTGTCCAAGATGGACTTTCAGTAAATGAAATTGGATTTTTCCACGTTGTTTTGATAAAATACTGATTTACCATGTTTTGGTACTGTTACTGAACATACTTGAAGCGTCAGAGAGGTTCTCATAAGAACTTCAAAGGAACAAATAAAAGGGGAAAAAAAAGACATGCAAGGAACAGTCAGAGGGCAGAAGCAGAAGATAAGGGAGAGGTAAAGAAAATCTAAGAAATAACAGTCATAGCAAAATGTCCTGAATCCAGTGCTAGCAGAATATGAGAAAATTATTTGAGTTCTGTTATTTTAGTAAAGGATGGGGTTTCACGATGAACAGAGAAGTAATGATGTATGTGGAGAAAAAAAGTAACATTAGCAGATTTCCTGCTCCAGGTAAGATAGATGAGTGTTATTGTACTTAACAGTGAGACAGAGAGAACAGTCATAGTGTAGAGGTCAGGGAAAAAGGAGTGTGGACACCAGTCTATATTTTCTTTTCTTTTCCCTGTAAAATTTAGATTAATAAAAAAATAGCAAAAAATTAAAGACTCATGGGAATGTTTAATATGATGATGTTCTAAACCTTTTAAACTCCCTGTGGACATGAAATTAGAGTATATATAGAAAATAAATAACTTGCTCTTTAAATGAGCAGATTGTTTGTAGTTAATAAATCCTTTACAGCCATAAGAATATATTTTAGAATCATAGAATCATTTAGATTGGAAAAGACCCTTTAGGAGTTCAGTCACTAACCCAGCACTGCCAAGTCCACCACTGAACCCTGTCCCTAAGTGCCAACACTGCTTCTCTTTTAAGTACCTCCAGAAATGCCATGTGTTTTGCCTAGCTGAAGGGTAAGCCTGGGAGAAAGGGCAAGGAGGAATTATTGTCTGTTCTGAAAAACTGACAGTGTTGGAGACTCCACTGTTTCCCAAGTGCAATACATTCTATTGTTTCATTATTTCGTTCCCTGGCATCTCATCTGAATTATCCTTGCTCTAATTTAAATGCTTTACTCTTTGTCTGGTCCACCAGGGGCACTGAAAATTGTCCTTATTCTCTTTGCAGCAACCTTTGCATATTTGAAAACTGCTGCCATGGCCCTACATCACTTTTCTCCCAGCTAACTGAGACATTTTGAAAGATTAATATCATTTGCATAAATATAATTTCACAAGTCTTGTGCAGTGATCACAATAGCTAAAGCAGGAATGCATTTTTTGCAAAGCCAAGTAAACTTTTGAAAGCACAGCTGTGGTTTGTAATTGTGATCATCTGGAAAGATGTGAGTAACGATGGACTTTTGGTGAGGCAAAAGAGGGATGTAGCACTCTCTTCCTTAGTATTGCCATTCAACATCCCTCCAGAATATTCTAAAGTACTAAGGTCATTCCTGTGGAATCTGTTTTGTTGAAAAGATCTCAGTATAGTGAGTTGGAGAGTGGAACTGTGAAGGTTTTCTTAGCTCACTTTTAAGAGATAGACAAGTGTTTGGAAACAGCGGAAGTGAAAAAGTAGCAGAACTTGTGGCACAGGAACAAGCATGGGACTGTGCCACAATTGTAGAATCACTCACTGAGGGGTAAAACACTTGCTTTATGTACTGAGCACATTGAATGAAGGCAGTGTAAGACATTTGAATGTAGTCACACTGGGTGAGAGGAAGATCTCTGCCCTGTGTTAGAGATGACGTGCTGCTGATTTAGAAGATTGTTGGCCTTCGCTGTTTAGGTGTCTGATTTTTAATCTGAGTAAAGAACTATCAGGGCTGGATATAAGCAATAAAGGAACCTTGGAACTGATGAACTTTCCAGGCAAATGTTCAGTGATCCTAGTGGTATTGAAATGTTTGTACAGTGGCCTGGGAAAAGGAGGAGACGTGGTGCAGGCTTGCTACTGCAGACAGAGCTTCAGTCGATGGACAAAGGAATAGGGACAAGCCAGAAATCAGATCTAACAGTTCAGCTAGCCCATCTATTTCTAGTTTGGCGGAAGAGAGACTGCAAAATCTGATATCTCCAGAGGGAGATAATAGTGCAAACGAGACAATAAATCCTTCTGAAAGTCACAGTTACCTCAGTTCTCTTGAAAGGTGAATAAAATAAATCAGACGTGTAAGAATAACACTCTTTGTTGAGTGGTTTATCTTTTGTAAAGGAAGGGGAACATTCAGATGGAAGAAAATGAGAAGAGGGAGGATATTTTTAATTGAGTCTGATGGTTTAATGCAATGGTTTTATGAGTAGTTTAATGTTTAAAGCATTTTTGAAGAAAGATGAAGTGAGAAGGGGACTATGGCTAAAATATTTTAGCTCTGTGTCCTTTCCCCTCCAGTACTGAAGGATATTACAGGAAAATTGAAAGTCTGAAGTAAAATTAGATGGCAAACTTACAAAATCGTCTACAGAAAAAGGAAACTTTATTGGCTCTTGCTGTGTAAATTAGGAAGAAAAGTATTTTCGGCTCTATGCAACAGCAAGGACAACTACAAAGAAACTGGTTTTAAAAAGAAGAGTTTGAAAAGTGTACAGCATCAGCAGAAGTAGTTCCTGGTAGAAAAAGTTTAAGGTCTACTTTAAATCTATGAAGGAATAGTTATCCTGCACACAATTTCTCAAATTCTCTCAGTATTCTGGACATTGAATCTGTTTGATTTGCCACAGCAGAAGCTGGGATATAGTTCTACAAGTGGAAAGGCCAAGTTTGAAACCACTAAATAGGTTGGAATTTTATGGAAAGGACATCTTGCAAAATTGTATCTTGAAAAGAGATGATGTTACATAGAAATCCTCCTCTGCTCTACAGCAGGGATAGCAAAATGTGAGTTTTACGTTCTCAAGAGTGAAGCAAACCCCAAAAGACTAGTCTGTCTTTGAATTAGTCTTTGGTTTTTAGTAATGAGCTATTATTCTGAATTTGAGTCTTTGTAAGCTGCTCTGCTGGCCAGGATCTTCCTTACAAAAGGAGAATCCAAGGTGCTGGCTTTGATTGTGGGGCTTAAGATTGTTTTCCCTCGCATTTCTGTTACTTAGTGACAGGGAACTTTCTCTGCTGACAATCTTAATTTTTTTTTTTTTTTTTAATTCAATATAATGACTTTTTGGCATCCTAATACAAAGATGTTTTTACTCTATTGGTACTCTGTGGAAAACTGATTCATTTTGGTTTAAGGGGAAGGGATTAACCCAGAGCTGAAGATGTCTGAGTTGCCATAACCCTTGTTTTTGGGGTTTTGTTTCAATATTGAGTATGGTAGTATGGCACTATCAGATAGGACAGAGGTGGGAGGGAAAATGTGTGTTTAGGGTCATATACTTTCAGTTTAAAAATTGTAAGGGATTTAAAGAAAAAACATAACAAAACAGGTGAATATTTGATCATACTTTACTACCCCTCCCTCTTAATGGCAATGTATTTTAAGGAGAAGACATGATAGTCTGTCATTTAAATGCAGTTTCCCCCCTAAATTTAGCTTCAGAACATTTTCAGCTTTGGTTTTACATGAGAACAGGAATCTACAGATTAGGAGTTCACCCAGCAGATAGGGTAAAAACAGATTCAATTCAGTACTGGCTGAAGCTTGTAGCCCTGTGCTAGAATGATGAACAGAAATTTGTGCATTTAAGGGGAATAACAGAATTGTCAAATGCAATCAATGATCTTACGAAACAAAAGTGAATGAAAACTAGGTCTGTGAGAGAATCAGAAGATGACAGGTCATCGGTTGAAAACCAGCTTAAAATGCTCTTGTGAAGTAGATAAGGATGTGAGACCTCATCTGAAATACTGCGTGCAACTTTTCTCTCCCATGTTCCAGAGACATGAATTGTAAATAGAAATAATATTAAGGAGAGCTGCAAGAATGGCTGGAAGAATAATGAATTAGGGTTGTAAGAAGATACTGTAAGAACAGCTTTGCTTGGTCTTGAAATTGAGGACTAAAAAATCTATGTTGTACGACTTATGTAGAAGAGGAAAGTATTTCCTTACAGTTAAAAACCCCCAGATTTTACCTGAAAACAGATGAATAGAAAATGATCCTAAATAAAACCTGACTGAAACTTCAGAGAGGAGGTTTAATTATAAGAGATGCAATTTGAAGCAGATTTTTGCCTAGAGTATTGAGGGTAAAAGTGTTGTTTTCTAAGACAGATCTCAATAATTGTATTAGAAAGTTGGCACACTTAGCTTTGAAACTGAGGTCTAGCCTCATTAATTCAGAACATCTGTACTAATTAGCAGTTGTTACGAAGAACACGATCATAAGGTTACATCCTTGAATAAAATTTAACAAGGGACGTGTCTCAAAATAATAGACTTTATAAAACTCGCCTTGTTTACTTTGCATTTAGTTACAACATCCACAATGTAAAGCAAAACCTTGTATCCTTCAAGACCCTTAGTGATTTTCATGGTTAAGTGAGCACCATGTATTGGAAAGACTGATGATTGTCCCATGTACATTTCTTTTTCCCTGTGTGGTCTGAGCATGGATAATTACAGGTAGTAGAAGGCAGCAGTGATGTACCAAGCATCCCTTTTATCTTCTGTCTGAACTTAAAAGCTATAGTTAAAGTTACAACTAAAATTCCATAGTAAGCCAGATATTTTCTTCTTCTTTTTCTTCTGCTGCCTTTAACAAGTTTGCTGGGTTTTTTTCTTTGTCTTTTAATAGCACACTTCAAGATTTTGGAGTAGTGTTCTGTGAGACCCCACACACAGAGGTCATTTTATAATTATTTTTTGTTATTGGAGACATTTAATCTTGAAAGAAGATGGCACTGTCTTTGGCACTGTCATATTCCTTACATGCCTGTGTTGCATATTGTCAAGTAAATAATTCCATCAATTTTTTCAAGATAATAGGTAAAACATTTGTTTCTGCTTTCCATGTATTTATCTACTTTATGTCTAGTCAAATTTTGGTGTCCATCCTTTAAATAAACCTCAGAGATTTCAGGGGCCCAGTATTTCTTTTGTTTCATGCTAATGGAAGTCTGGATAATTGTTTGAGTAACCTGGTCACCTCAGTCAGAAAGTTTAGTCACCTCTGTCAAATAAAGTGCAAGATAAATTCTTCCTGCATTGATGGAACTTGTAGTAAGATTGCCTTATGTACAGAGCCATCCTGCAGATTCCAAGTGCTTTTAATTTTCTGTGTTTGTAAAAAGAAAATGATCCATTAATCAAGGTATTTATTTATTCTGTCTTACCCAAGTGTAAGTTTACAGTGGATGGTTATATCTGACTCTATTGCAGATGCACATGAGTCTTAGTTAATAGATGAACTAAGTTATTAATGTGAGTTAATAGGCCTTCTCACAGGAGAGGCTTTACTAACCTGGATACAATCCAACAAACACGTATTCTAGACATTAAAACCTCAAAGAAAAAGTCATATGCAGGTAAAATTTGAGCTAATTATTCCTATTCATCTCTGAACATTATAATTAGTTTAGTATGGTTGATGGTTTCTTTTTTAGTCACCATTTTTTAAAGTTTAGTTGAAAACTCTCTACTGAGAGTTTTAATGATTGTATCCTGATTGTTTTCCTACAGACAGCATTTCCTAGCTGAGAGGGTCTTACTCTAGAAGAAGTAATTCTGAATCTTCTGCAGCTTTCAGTTCATGCGCAAAAACTGAAATGGCAAAAATATCCAAGTATTCCCATCCTATTTCATCCAAAGCAGGGGGAAGTGCACTGCTAAATTCACAATTGCACTCAGCTGTTCGTGTCAGCAAATGTAGTTCAGTTGAGATTATTTCCTTACATTTTTAGGAGGAGAAGGTAACCATTTCTTAGGATAAGAAGATAAAAATGAGGAAATTTCAGATAGGGATAAGTTTGGTACTTGGGTTTTGCTTTGTTTAGCAGTTTTCAATGAAAAACCCATATGCATCAGTTTTTTGGTGGTTTGGTTTTATTTGGTTTTGTTACAGGGTTTTTCTTTTTTTGAGTTTTTGGGGTTTTTTTAAGAACTCACAAACTCAGCTGAAGTTTTGTGTTACATACAGGAAAGCTGTTACTCTCTCTGCATGTGAGGATAGTCTAGCATGACAGAATGGTAATGATAAATAGTTTCACATGGTGCTGAGACTGTCCCTTTGTGTTTGTATTTACACTTTTCACCTCACAAGTGCCATTCACTCATCTTTTATATTTACTGTGGGCCTTTTGATTAATTATATGTCAAAATTGAAACCTCAGAAGCAGATATAAGTGGTAGGGAATGCATCTGAGCAGAAAACTTTCTTCAGAAGTCTGTCTTTTTATTGCTAGTCCTGTTCCATTGAGTATTTTTCAAGGTGTAATAGGTATTTTAAATGCAATTCTTTAACTAAACTATTAAATCCCCTTTCTTATCTCTGATTCTATGACTCCTTTGGCTGGTCCCAGAGATGCAGTGCTTTCTGTGGGATTACCTGAGCTTCTGCTGCTTGTAGTCCTAATGCTTTATCTCTTGAGGTTGTACCCTGTCTTGTATGAAACCAGCCAGCCAGTGTCAATAAATGGTCATTTCTGAAGAGGAACAGCTTGTATTGTTGATTATTTGATGATTGTTCACAGTGTTTGGTGGTGTGCCTGGCTGAAACTCAGCCACTTTGACCTGCAGAGATGAAAATCTAAGTAAGACAAACCTTACAGGGAGATACAGAAAAAAAATTAAGCTGAACTTAGGAAAGTTTTAAAAAACCTGTTTTTTTCTCTACTAAAAAGAGTACTCTGTGCCTAGGAATTCACTTTGCTGAATGCCATGAAAAAATTGTTTTTTTCAGTAAGGCATTAAATGAACAGAGAAAGTTGGTTTGATGAGCTGAAGTCTTGTGAGCTCATTCCTTGAGAGCAGCATAGAAAGAAACATGCAGAGGTGGAGAGGACAGCTCGTGGTTGATTCCAGCAAGAATTGAACTGTTACTGAAGCTGTATAAAGGAACATCATAAAACATCACCTGAGAGCCAAAGCCTTTGCTCGTAGCACAGTGACATGTTTATTACAGCTGAAAGAGCAGTTTTCCTGGGTTTTGTCTTGCACTTGTGAAGAAAGCAAAGCCAGAGCTGAAGGTACCACTGTAAGCTGACTTTGTCAGCTGCCTTACAAAGCAGAACAGAGTATAAGGACAGAAAAAAAAAGAAATTATGTATTTTGATCATGTTAACTGGAGCATTTGGAAGCTCTTCTGCAAAAAGGAAAGCTAGTTAGAGAGGAAACTTAACTGCAGGATACTTCCCATCTGACTGATAAATAATGTTTAGGCTTGCACATAAACAAATCTGCTTTTCAATTGGCAGCTTGCTATAATTGCACAGCTTAATAGAGGCATTCTCAGAATAGTCCCATTGTCTGCCAGCGCAGCATGGACTCGGCTGAGATGACAGGGAAAATCTCAGTTCTGTGCACCACAGCAAGACTCAGTCAGATGTTTCCATTCCTTGTCTCCTGGAACCAATTTTTTACAGATTGGGCTTCTAGCAGTGTTAGAAGTGGCTTCCGAAGGACTGGTGTCTAATGCGGAGGCTGGGAGGGTGGTCTGGTTTGGGGGCTGCCTGATGCAATATCTGACTTCCTGGCTGGTATCTTTTTGGAGGGAGGCAGAATTGTTTTGTCAAATAGCTCGTTGCCAGGAGGATTATGCCGTGAGAGCTGAGAAATCTTCATGAGATCCAGGCCTTTTGTTACGGCTACTGATATGGATGATAAAATCAGTGGGGTATGTTTGTGAGCAGCAATTACAATAGAAGACATCTGGGAATGTTGAATGCATCCCTAAGCATCTAGGAGTAAGCTTGTTGATACGTAAAACATGAAATACATGCAGGCATGTGTGGTTATTTTCTCTGTAGCTCAGTCACTATAGAGGAGGAAAAACCACGTCAAAACTTTCCTTCTCCTTTCTGTCAAGGTGAAAAGGCTGCAAACACTGGAATTTTTGTTTAGTTCCCTTCCTCAGTCTTTCCTTACTTTCCCCCTACTTTCCCTTCTTTCCTTCCACTTTCTGTACCCTCCTTAAAGGATGGGAGTAATATAGGTGTTCAGCCTAAAGAAGATAAATCTTTTGGGGTAGAGAACATACCAAGAAGCTTTCATATATGTGTTTATGTATAAATTAACATATATTTCTATTTATGTTTTATATTTATTTTCACTACTGCATTTCACACCTTTTGTGCAAAGGGGATTGTAAAAGTTTTCCTATGTTCTTTTCAGGATACATTTTTGGTTGTTAAGAGAAGTAAGAACTTGCACTATGAGATAATTAAAATAACAGATGGAACTTAACATCATACTAATTACTTACACAATTTAATGCATGCAGGTTACATTTGCTATTTTTCTCTTGTATCTTTCAAGTTATAACTAATTCTAGGCTGTTGACAATTTCAATATGCATAGTACTTTCATACATAGTAAGGTTCCATTGTTCCTTTCAACCTATTTATGTTCTGAAGCCTTCCAAAATTTAAATATTAAAGCCTGTGTTGCTTTTTTTTTTTTTCTTAACTACATTTCTTTTTCTATATGGTGCTTTTATTAACTTCTAAGTGTTTCGAGTCTGAGTACATCACAGAACATGCATAGATCTGTTCTCTCAGAAAAGGGCTTGTCTTTTCAAATCTGCTTTTTAGATTTAGAGATGGTTTGTCCCATGTGCATTGGTTTTGGCCTGCAAGTTAACACATAAATTTTAGATAGATAACTTCACTGATATCAAGGATGTTATTCCCAGCATCACAAAGGCAAGCCTTTGTGGGCAGTAGAGTTATACAGTTACCACTGAGGAGAAAAAACCCAGTAAATTATGGAACTTTTATTAGTGTATGCAAGGTAAAGAATCTGGAGCTTGCATGTCAGATTCTGGTTTGATTTTGTAGCTCAACTACTTAGGTTGGTTGATTGGATTGTATTTATCCCTGTGATTGAAGCATTTTTGATAATTAAATTTCTGAAGGAGTAATCATGGTTTTTCACAAATGCTTTACACAAAAGTGAACTTTAATGTGGAATGTTGGAGTATTTATAGACACTTAGAGGCCTCCTGCAATACATGGATAGATGTCATGGGTGACTTCAAAAATGCCTTAGTGGGCATTTAGATCAGTGGATAATTACCTAAATTAGCCAAAAATACTTCTAAAAGTGTGTTGCCAGTTAATCAGCATTCAAGCCTATAGAAATATTCAGGATTTTGTCCCTCCCCTCCTAAGGCTCTCCGCCAGCACATGACTGGCACTCACCATGGACCAACTAGATAAGCTGTAACTGAGGTGTAAAAGCTTTCCTAGCAAGGAATTGGATAAAGCTTGGAAGATGCTATGACATGAAATAATCTAATGAGAACCTGAGGATGTCTCCCTTTCCTGGCTAATGCTTTGCATTCCAGTAGTGGATTCCAACTCACTAGAACACATGCATGGTTTGGTCCCTCTCTCTGTCTCCCACCCTCCTCTCAACTTGATAACTTTTTTTTTTTTTTCTGCCAAACCCCCTACAAAAACAGTGTCAAACCCCCACAGTCCAATATTTATGTAAAATAATGTAGGGAAGATGCAGCTGAATGTGCTCATTTTCCAGCATGTTCAGTACTTTTTGTCTGCTCACTGAGCGTGAGATGGAATTTTCAACTGGCAATTTGAGGCAGACTTTCATCTTGCAGAAACCATTTTCTGGTAATTCCGAGTGTGTGCAGTATTTGGTAGGGCAGGCTTGGAGACATTGTATCTTGATGTGATGGCTTGTCACTCTGTTGGTGAGCGAGGCACCTTCTTTGAGGCTGCAGAATAAAGGATGAGCCTGATAAAGAAAAGATCTTTTGTGTGTGTATGTGTGTACCTGTGCATATACTTTCAAACTGAGAACAACCACTCTTCACCTTTGCTAAATTTATGGCCTTTAAGCTTTTTCTTCTTTCTGGGTTTGTTGGCCTCATCCAAGAGGGAAATATCTTTGCCTTTGACAAGAATAAAGAACCTACCTCAAGGTTTTACTGTGTTTTTAGTGCTAAGGTTTGTTATAAAAATATACAGCTTACCACAAAGTGTTACTATTTATGTTAAGAATCTGTGTCTGAAGAACCTCAGGTTTGTGTTTTGAATTTTGATAATGGTATTATAATAATGAAGTTGGTGGTGTGGTGTAAACCCTGCAGGCCCTGAAGTGCATTGGTTGCAATTGCAACACGTGTGGAATTGCAACTGCAATTTCTCTTCTGCCTGACTTGGCATCACCTGCTGCAGTGAAGAGGAAAATCTCAGCAGTATCGATTCACATCTGAAGGGTTTCACTTATGCTGAGTGCCACATAAAGGCATTTCATGTTTATTTTACAGTGGGAATAGAAAATTATAGTATGATTTTTAAAATTGTAGTGTGATTTTCTTTTTTTTTCAAGAGGGTTTGGACAAGATGATCCTTGAGTTCCCTTCCAACATGGTATTCTCTGCTTCTTTGAAAATGGAAAAACCATAAGGAAGACAAAGCACATAATGGTTTTGATCACTTTTCCAGGCTCTATTATTCTGAAATATATATACTAATATAATCCTAAATGACTAAAGAACAATTCTACTTTGTTTGCTGAAAAATTTTAATAGCTAAGAGAATACTGAACCTATCCAAATCTCTGCCATGGGTAGAGATTACCTTTTTCTTGAAAGGTATCTCCAAAATTTTGCATCAGAATTTTGTAATTTCATTTTAGTACAGCTAAATAATTTGGTTTATTAAAGATAAATCTTGTTTTGTTCCATAGATCACTTTTTTCTTTTTTTTTCTTTTTCCTTTTCTGTGGTATTTAAATTATTTAATGGCTATTTCAAAAGTATTTCTGCATGGAGACTAATACAAGTACTATTGGTGCGATTCTGTCTTTCTTAGTTATTTCAGGGACATAATTTATGCTAATTTGTATATCAATCAATTGATACCAATGAACCTTCTACTACAGATAAAAATCCAAGTCTGTTACCTCAAGTACATCTGAATCTGAGCAAAGTACATCTAAATGTACTTCTGGAAGAAACTGGTATTGCCACAGCTTTTAAATGAAATGGAAACAAAACCAGTTTGGATAGGATATGAGATGAGATTTAATACATGGAAAGCCATGATTTGTGCTCTGCAATTCTGTCATACTGCCTCCTAGGACTTGCTATGAGATGTTTGGCCAAGGTCACAGGTTCAACCACTTGCTTGTGATGCTTGAACTCACCAGACTGTCTTTTACACTCTAGCAATACTTCAGAAAGCATCTACTGGTTAGACAGAAAAGCCAAATATTTCAAGTCTCTTTATTTTACTTCTTTCATCTAGAGGAAAAGCCATTTTTTTCCCCCAGGATTTTGAAAGTACATATTTTCAAGTCCAAACGAATATTTTCTGAATTAAAATATTTGGAGAGGCTTCAGTTTAGTCTCCTGCCAGCTGCAAGAGAGCCCTGCAGGCTCATCTCGAATGAGCCAGAAAAACACAGCTTCCTTTTAGCCAGAAATTTACAAATTTGGCCTTAGTGGAGGGTGGTACTCTTAGGAGAACAATCAGAGTGTCTGGACTTGGGAGCTGTTATACTTTCCTGAGACACATCTACTCCATCAGCCTTCCTTTAGGTCCAGATGAGAATCATTGCATTTGCAGAATTAGTGAAATACCTGATTTCCCTTCTTCTCAGCAGTGGACAGCAATGTTCAGAAGTCTTTCACGTTTGTTTTTATCAAAGCTTTACAGGAGGGATACTTTCCTATGCATAAATGGAGGCTGTACTTATCTGCCCCCTGGTTTCAATAAAAGTTCCCCTCGTGCCTTAGAAAATTTTCCCGTACAACTGGCCATGTTTAGTTGGGAAATCTTTTTTTTTTTAATTAAACACTAGCAATGAAAAGTAAGTTTAGATTTGGAACATAGACAATGTGAAGTGTTGAGTTAGCTGTGGAAATCCCAGTCATTTTTATGGGCTACTTTTTACACTGTTAGTTTTATTAAAATAACTGTAAATATTACTTAGTTACTTTGCAGGTGTGACTGTTATTCACATCTAGATCATAAAGAACTTTCTTATTTGTGCATCCTGCTATTTTCTCACTCTATTTAAATTCCAGAATGCAGAAGATCATAGAAAGCAGAAAGTACTACTTCATCTAGAGCAAGTTGGGAGAGCTTTAATGGTTTGAAAATAGCTACAAATCCATGTTTCAAAGAGGGTATTCTTCAGCTAGAGATCAGAACTTGAGTTCCCCTTCTGGCTTCTAAGAAATTCTGTGCATTAGGAGGAGAGGATATGGCTACAGCTGCCTGTACCTTTTTTTGGGACCATATTTCTGCACTTAGGGGGAAGGAGGTTCAGTGGAGCCTGCAAGTCAGTTCAATTCAAGTCACAGTGTGAGGTGTGTGTGGCAAATTGTGTGTTGAAAATTGTCTCCTGTAGCAGCTTTGGTTTTGGTCAGAGGTTTTGAGTGAATGGAGCCAGTTAGGTTTCAGCAGGATGAGACAATAAGGGTAAGTCAGGCTGTGAATTTTTTATAATCCTCCCAGTGTGTATGGAAGGGAAACAAAGCCCAAAGTTCAAGCTCATTTTTTTCCATTTTAAGATTCATTATTAAAATTTGAATGGAAAAATCTAATTCAGTAAGAAATTGTTCAAAAGGTAATATACTTTCCATATTAAAATGACAGACCAATAATGCATCTTTTAGAGAGGATTGATTATTTATTGATAACTCAGCTTAGTGACTGTTCAAATTAGCACTTGATTGTTCCTCTGTTGTTGCTCTTGTAGTTTGTTTTCCCTCTGGCAAACTGCTGCAGTACAAGCCATTTTTGGCTTGAGAAACCAATGAAACAATCATCAAATCTGAGTTCATGAGAAGGTAAGCTACTTACTGGCACACATTGCAAATTATGTTTGCCTTCTCAATCCTGATTTTGAATGCCATGGATTTATTTAATATGCACGTTTGGAAGGATTTTACTTAGCGTAGTATTTTTTGCTTTCAAGTAGTAGATTAACTGGAAAATGAGTCATTAAACATTATTAGCATTTAATTTCTGCTAGGTAGAGACAAGTTTGAAATAACATGGTAGTTCCCATGACAGTAAAAGTGAACCAAAGGAAGGATGATGATCTGCTTGGTTGTGTTTTATATGGTGAATGGCAATCTTACTCTTCAGTACACATTTAAGTAGCTTCCAATGAACTTTTGTCCTGGTCTTTTCTATATTCTTCCTTATGAAGCTCTTTTTATACCCTGAGTCATAAGATAAAGGAAACCAGCAGAACTGAATAAGTGATAATAAAACTTGTAATGATTAGGACCAGGTAAATTGATTACTTTGGCTTTGGCAATTGAAGCCAACAACCTAAGAAAATAATCTCATTTATAATAATTAGTTTTTTGTGCTGGATAGTATTTTATCATTAATTTCCACTCAGCAATTTTTTTTATTGCTGTTCTTTTTTTTTTACATTTTGATAAAATAGAGTTGGTAAATTTATAATCAGATGTCTTTATTTTTGGAAAATGATATCACATTTGGAGTTGTCTTAAGAATAGTGTATTTTCTTGCCAATATGATAAATGCATGGACGTGGCATTTCAGTGGAATAAAGTTTAGTGTTTTCACGTCATACTTCCTGTCAGTATAAACTTCTGAATGTAATATATGAAATGTACCTTTCAGATATAAAGAAAAATTGCTTATGAAATAACTGTATGTGATTCTACAGACCAAAAGTTTCCTTATATTTTTCACAGTGATTTATTATTTAAGTACGATTTGCATGCCTGGTCTCACTTCTTCCATTCACTTGATATGGCCGAATGATAAGAACTTAGGAAACAAAATTATTATAATTGTATTCAGAGACTAGATTGCATAAAATCCACAGGAGCTGATACTTTCTGACTCTAACGCTATTTGGTAGAATATTATGAAATATTCATTGCTGGAGAGCTCAAGAGTCAGCATCTGATTAGAAGGACTCCAGCCTGAAAATATATTAAAAGCCGTTGAGTGTTTGATTTGTTAGCACTTAACAGGTCAAAGACGTTTAGGGGTCACTGCACTTCCACAGATAAAGACATCAGAGGAACCAGGGGGCTTGCATAAATTATTATTTCTCCAGTAGCCCTGCTGGAGGATTAATAGGTTGGCTTTATGGGGTTTGCTTAACAGCGTTTAGGGCAGTCAGATGACTGAACTTCTTCCACTGATCATTTAGGCGGTTGTTTGGTGATGGGTTTGTTTCTTTTTTTGGTACAAGTGTTCTCCCAAGTTACAGTGAATGAAAGGGATGTTTTGTTCTGTAAATCCTACTATGAACCTTGCCCTTTCTGCTTTCTCTATTTGGAAACATTTTTTGACATTTAATGAGCTTGAGCACTGGAGGGAAGGAGATTTAGACTTCTCTTACACTTGCTACTGAGTCTGCAAGAGCAATGCAGGCAAAAATGAAAGTATGTGATAAAGAAGTAGAGGCTTTGCCACACGTCTTGACCAGATTTCCTTGCAGCCCATGGAGTGCATTTGGCTGTACTGTTTCCTGTCTGGAAGAAGTGGCAAAAATTAAAGTGTTTGTTTTATCCTAGTTACACTCAATCACTCAGTTACATGTGTAAAGCTATGACCCGGGAGTTAAACCCTGCATATATTCAGTGGTATTAGAAAATCAAGCTGTGCGTGCTTCATTCTTTTATTTGTGGATTTTTTTTTTTTATGTCTTGCTGTCTGTCTTTCCTAAAAACGTATACCCTCTACTAAGAACAGCAGAAATGGCCTGATACTATTTGTATGAAATGCCAAATTTAAGAGGGAGACATGCTTTTAATAGGCTGGAACTGTTTACTGATATTTATGGTCTCCAAGATGCCATTTGTTATAGCAGAGCAATCACAGCTGAAAGATACGTGCAGGATGTACAGGGTGTAGCATGATGTTATGCCAGTTCAGCTTCTGCACGTCTGGCAGAAAAACTGCAATGGTCTATTGCCAAAAATGTTAACAAGGGCCTGTGTGTATCATTTCCACTGAAATATTTTCTGAATCATCAGTGATCCATGTGGCAGGCGCTGATTTCAGAATGCTTTGTTCATGCAAAATCCACTAAATCACAGTCTGAATTCCAAAGTCATACACTCCATCATGCCTCACTGCTCTTTCATCATCTCAGCAAATGTAAATATTGCAGCATTTCTTTTTAACCAGTTCCTGGATGAAGGAGGAGTCCTCCAGGCAATCATGGAGTAAGTTTTCAAATATCTGCGCACGTCCACGATGGTGTGTGATTTGACTTCTGATATTTGATGTGAAATTGCTGATCTGTAAATTAATTGAACCTTTCAGTAGTGGGATAAGTGGTTTTTAGACATTTTGAACCTTAGAGCTTGGTAGGTCTTACCTGGAGAGAGAGGCCCACTTCCTGCTTGTGGACCAGGGTGCTTTTTTAGCAATTCCTTTGAACTTTTGTGCAATATAAAGGCACCATTAGGTTCAGATATTTTCATCATTATAAAATATTCTTGTGCAATATTATAATATTAAGAAATATGTTTTTACAGAAAGTAATTACCAGTAATTAAGGATACAGCCTAATACTTTGTAGGCATGCAGTGCTTTGCAGACAGTTTTTACATATTATGGCAAACGTGATGTGGAAATGTTGCGGAAGGCTGGCTGGAGGATCAGAGGGTTTTGACCACTTTTCAGTGTTTCATTTCTTTTCAGCCCAAAAAGAATGGTATCCCAGCAGGTGAAAGTTTTGCCTCATTAGTCCTTTGCGATTTTCCACAAATGAATCATAGGACTGAGACAGCCTTTTAGGAAACACTATTGTGACTGTTAAGCAAAATATTCACACTCCCATTCCTCCTAGGACGTTGTGTCTCCCATCTCTCCTCATACATACATACAGAAGAAAAGTATGTTTTCAACTGTCATTTGTTTCCTGAAGTGTTTTTTTTCCCAGTTTATTTTTTGCAAGTGTGCTCCCCATACTCTGCTGCTGCAATGACAGCATCCTAACTCAGAGATGATGAACTGCGGGGCCGCTCTTTGGCAGTTGTTGCTTGTTCTGAACTCTAACTCTTTTTCTAGTGGCAGTGTCCTTTGATGCTTCATGAGTCCCATCCTTTCTGAACTGACAGATACAGCGAATACAGTGTTACATTTTAATTAGAGATAGGAGCAGTGCTCAAGTCCTTTTGGACAATAGCCATGACACACTTTAATGAAAGTGCTACAACTTTCACTTAGCGGTCTCCTCAAATCAGTACAAGCTCTTCTACACATCAAAAATGTAAGCCTTACAGCTCAATTGCTATTACTCCAAGCTCAGAGTCTAACAAATTAAAATTTATTACTCTCATGTAGGAGGGTGCTCAAATATCTGAGTTGTTTTCTACTATGCTTGGTATAATTTGGATTGGTTTTAAAATTTTGCGGATTAATCACGAGTGTGCTTTTTAGGAGGGAAGAGACATTACTAGTAATTTATCCGTGATTGTCTCACAGCCAAGGAAATAATTAGTATTCAGTCATTTATCAAGAACAGATAGCACTTCTGCACTCTTCTACCCCTGTTCTGTCCCCTTTCTCCTGGGAGGAAACAGGTAATGTTGCAGTCTCATGGTGTCTGTTGCCTCATTTCTAAACACGTGTACTGCCATTTTCTCTGCATCTTGTTAGTGGCCACCCCATTTCCATGGCAAGGTTTACTTACCCTCGTAGCTCCAGTGTGTTGTGGCTTGTGTTCCAGTGAAGCCCTCTCCATTTTGCCAAGTCTTCCTCTCAATTTTTACCCTTTAAACCTTTGCCCCACAGCCTACAAACACTTTATTTTAAAAAATTAAAAACAATTGAAAACGCTGCTCGTGAGGTGTTCACAGTAAGGACTTGGATTGCTCCTTCTTTTGAATATAATTCCTGCTATATGATTATTTATAAATTCTATGATGTTTAATAAATTATATATAATTTAAATTACATAGGTTTTTTTGTTTTAATGCTTTACAAAATCATCTTAAATACATAACAGCCCTTAAGTAATTTAGGCTAATAACACATAGTTTTTAATGAAATTTAAATTTTTGTATTGTTTTATTTCAGAAGGAGGAAGCAAAGAGTGTAGTAAGTGTAATACCTTTGCTAAACAATGTAGTTTCTATCTTCTTATCTGATTGCATTGTACAGATAATTATGAGAGATGGTCAGACTCATTTTATGAGTCATGTAATGTTTCTCTTGACTTTCAGTGTTTGCTTTAAGTGGTTATTCCAGTATGGTTATATTCACCTGCCTGCACCACAGTGCTTCTTCACAGGGCTGAATTTCAGCTGAGATATAAAATAATTCAGAAGAAAAAGCATGTCCAAACTCACTTTTGTTTCTGCCTTTTCTTGTTACTTAGTAGCAAAACAGTACTCAAAGCTTCAAAGGAGTTTGATTGCATTTTAACTATTATATTTTTCAATATCTATAATGGTTGTATATGAATGCTGATTTTTGTCAATTTAAATGGAATGTTTATTTTGATAACGTGATACCACTGATGTCTTATGAATGTTGTAATAGACCGTACATAAATCCTGATTTGAATTAGTTCACAGTACATAAAATATATGATATATAGAACTTTATATCAGCTGGTGCTCAATGAACTACCCTGTTTGCCCTTGATAAGGGCAATGTTGTCGTTTAACAAGTGGCTCTATGAGGTCAGGAGTCCCTGGCTATCACTAGAGAGCTTTTTCCTGGATGGAAAAAGCCTGCCTGTAAATAACAAAGTGGGGAGCTTTGTTTCTGTGGAGCTGGCTGTGAGCTGATTTCCTCACAGAAGGGAAGAGATGACTGCAGCAACTCACCTTTTCAGGCTGAGAAATGGCAACACTTATCTGATTCTTTAACTGGTTTCCCTGTTTATACTTACAAGGTGTTTCCCATCCTGTAAATTTCAGAGCCTGCATTAAACCATTGGTCATCACTTCTGTCCATAGCCAAAAGCTGGCATGCTCTCCATATCTACATTCTTGCCATGTGAAACCACAGGAAGGGGGTAATAGACCTTTTAAATGTTTTTAACCAAGAAAACACTACAAATAGATCACTGATTTTACTTTAGTTTGCTGCAAAACCTGGAACAACTCCCTTATAATTTAATTATATTTTGGAGTTTTAAGTGCATGCTACAAACCTTAAGTACAGACCATGACTTTTTTTCTAAGGGAATTAAAAAGCAGCACTGGAACAAGTTTCTCATGCATAAATCTTTACAGGACAGAAGTCTAAAAATATATACAAATGATGACAGTGACAAATGCTTTTGAAATTGCAGACAAGTTATGAAACAACTGCAGGTCTGCATGATTAAAATTCATTGCTGATTGAAATTAATGATAGTTTTATTATCTCTAGTGAGAGCATGTGGTTTATTTATTTAGACGATGATAAACTTTTGGATGTGAATGAGTAAATAGAAAATTCCATTTCCAGGCTTTCATCAAGTAGCTGCAGTCATTGTCAGAGAACTGTTGAAAGGAGGAAAAATAGAATTACTTATAAGACTTTAAATTTTTGTATTTTGCAGAGTGAAAGTCAGGGCCCTGAGACATAGGATTGCTGTTCATTTTGGTGACTCTTGGATCGCTTGCAGATATATTCTTCTCTCAGGATTTGTTTCCCTTGAAAACATATATAGGTTGTTCTGTTGTTAGTGTGCTAAAAATATTTACTGTATAATTTACAATCTTAATGATACTTTAAAAATATTCTTCACACAATAACAACAATTATAACAGCTGAAAGAGAACATTTGGGTGATAATCAGTGAGATTTAAGTGGAAATGACTGAATCAGACAAATATATTTTGAGAGGAAAAGAGTGTTTTGAGAAATTATATTTCCACCCATCCATAAAACATACTAAACCACTTACCTTGAATATAAATATGGCATAGTTCTAAATAAGAACCTGAAATGGCTTCAAGGGTGGCTGCAAATTGGTAGAAAGTGTTAAAAGGTTGGTTCTGCCTACCATAAGTGTCTTCTTTGCCAGCTTCTTGCACCAGATTAAAATCCATTACTGATTTGTAGAAAGGCCACTTGAAACATAGCAATAGGCTTTAGGATCATGTTATATATAATGCAGAACATTTGTGAGTTAGTTGTAATATTTATGAGAAATTCTTAGTTATGAAAGAAATAGACCTGTTTAATGTTATAGGGTTTTGAGAAGAACTTACTTGGAGAAAAAAATATTAGTTACAGATGTTAACCAATAAGTTTCTCATGCATTTAGTTCTTTATATGGCCTTCTTTTACAGATGACTTTTTAAAATGTGTGATATTTCAGATAGATTCTATGGTGCCTGGAAATGAGGCTGGAGCACTTGGAATATCTCAGTATTTTAGACTTTTCAGAGAAGGGAAAAAGTAAATTAGGATTACTTAATGAAGAAGTTGTTCTGACTATAATTCTGTTTTCTCCTAGCATTTGATTGACGCTTTCTATTTGTCTGTCTCTCATGTACCTATTTGGAGTGTGGTTATTAGGTCTGTGACAGACTGACTTGTCCCATCCACTTGCTTTTGGAACCTGTTTAGAGTTAGCAGATTTTGTGTGAACACAAGCAAAAATCTGATAAAGTTGGTACCTGTTGCACCTTTAGCATTGACTTCAGTTCTTCATGCCTGAAACATGAATCATTCAAACAGACAAATTGGGGATACAAATCAGCATCAAGCCAGGACAGTTTGGTAAACTTCACTCTATATCAGTTCATTATACAGACTGTTATTTTAATGAGTTATCTTAGAAAAGAAACATCGGGATCATCCACTTGGTCTGACTAAAAAGTGTAATTTTATGGGAAGAGCTTCAAAACATGGTAGACAAAAGTCTGGAGGCTGTAACCTCATGCAAAGCCCAGTGTCCTTGTGATACCAATTGTTAGGTTTGGCATCTAGCACTGATCAGATCCTTCTTCAGTCCATCATGGATTTGGGTTTAGCCAGTATTTGTCTTTTGACACTGAGAGTGAGATGAGAAGGAGATTTCAAGTGCTTTCCCATGGCAAAGCCTCCTGAGAACTAAAAAAGGAGGACAAAGTTCTGTCTCTGCTATTCATCTCCATCTCCCAGTGCATGACTTCTTCCCTCCAGTTCCAAGTTTTTGGTCATGGTTGACCAGAGTAACACCAGATTTGAGGTCATATTTCTCCACAAATACTGGGATTTCCTGACTTTCTTACTGTTTGGATTTATTTTCAGGCATTTGACTCAGCAGTGGTGTGGCATTGGTTTCATTAGGGACAGTTTTGCTGCTGCCCACAAGATGCTGTAAAAGCAAGAGCAAATCTTGAAGATGTGTCTTAACTTCTTAGAAAAAATGCTGGCAAACTTTGTGCTGTATCTGATGTAGCTTTAATTATTATCATGCTTGTATTTACCAAAAGGGAAAGTAATAAAAATATTTTAAGACAATTAGTTAAATTGTACTGGTGAAATCTGAGAGCTGAATCTACAAAATTTCACCAGAGTTCCTGTTCTTAACTCATATAAATATTTCTAAAAAAGCTCTGTCAAATTCCTGGTAGCCCATGTTTTTATCAGCTGCCTACTCTTTTATTATTGTGGGGACTTGTAATTGCTGAGCATCTAATTTTGATTTCATGTCTACAGCTGCTTGGGAAAAGCAGGCTAAATGCTGCTGTGCTGTCTGAAAAGTTTGATGCTCAGGGTTATCTCCTTTGTGCGGGATGGGTCCTAAAGCATGGGTTTTTTTTTCAATAATGACCCTTATTTTAGAATGGTAGTGGCCTTAAAAGCCAATTTTCATCTGTACTAGAATGCTTGCTCAGGAAGACTGTAAGACATAGATGAGTTTGAGTCTCCTGTGGATCCCAAAGGTTTATTGAAAGCAAGTCTGGCACTTCTTGTGTGAGTGCCCCAATTGCAAAGGCCTTATTTAAGAGAACTAGCTGTATGTTTTAAGTAGGAAAGTACAAAACCATTTAAAAAAAAAAGCTCTGTGTTCTAGTTTACAAACTCTCTCGTAGAGCTGTGCTTTTGTTTTTAATACAAGTAATATCAGCTTAGTTGTTTTGCTAATAGTGCCTCATGAAATATGTAATTCTTACCTGATTCCAGTAAATGTGTAATTAATAGGATCATTTTTCTAAAATTACCTGATGCTAATTGCTGAATTCTGTCTGATAATTGAGTAAATCATGTGGCATAATTTTAGACTAGTTCTTTCCATTATTTCATCTGTTCCACAGGTAGTTTTACCAAATTTTCTGAAGTTACAATTTTTCTTGCATGTGTTACAATCCAACAAATCAATTTCACTCTGATATACAATAACCTCATTGTTTTCAGTTATTTTACAATTAGGAAAATTAGCTACTCTGTTTTGGAAACTTAAACTATTGTTAAAAAGAAGTGATCTAGTATATAGATATATAATATATATTTATATATCATATATATATATTTATGTTTAATATATAAAAATGAGTGGTCTAATATGTATAACATTAATATAAGTAGATCTAAGTAAGGATCAAGAAAATAAAAAGAGTATTTTGTACTATTTTATTTTATTTAGTAATTCTTACATTGAAGTCATGAGGATTTTGTTTTGGTTCCAAATTCTAACATATCCTTACTGTAGTTGTGGTAGTGAACTGTTGGATGTATCCCAAATGTGAGTTCTGAGGGAGGCAGTGCAATTGTCTTGAAGCATTCCTCACTGAAAATATCACATTTAATGTTCAGTAGCCAAATGGAATTACCTGCTGCTGCCACCTTTGATTTACAAGGACTATAAAATCCATGTAACAGTTATTTTTGCTAAGGCAGAATGGTAATTTTTTCAAACCGGTTCAGCTGCTGTACATTTAATGAACAGTATTTTAATGTCAGATGTTCAAAGGAATTATTAAGGTTATGACATGTTAATATTCTGGCCCTCTGAATTCAAATACTTTTTCTGATATTTATTCCTCAGATGAGATTTGAAGCTGTGCCTGGATGGTACAGCACAATGTATGAGAGAGAAAAATCTCATTGGGGTTTTGGGAGTTGTTTTTTTTTTGTTTTGTTTTCATGAATTTCTGTCACCATAATATTGTTCTGTCACTGGCTGACCAGGAATGCAAGTGTTGAGAACTGAGTGTGGCCCCTGCTGAAAATTTAAGTAGAGCAGCAGTCTTATGGAAGACTTTAGAGCTGTTGAGTGTGACCTGCACTTTGCATAATGGTCTCTTTTGCCAGGTTTTGATTTCTGAAGTCTAGTCTGACCTCAGGGGAGCAATGTGAACTGCACATGGATCCTATGGGAAATCAGACTTTTGCATCCTTCCCCAGGTTTTTCCCTGTTGGAGCCAGATGCTCCCTACTCTGTAGGACCTGCCCAGCTCTTCTGTGACACTCTTGTTTCTGGCTGGTGCTTGGTCACCTCTGCTTGGGTACTGGCATGGTTTGTTAGAGATAACAACTTAAATAAACAATGTTTCACTTCTCTGCAGAATGGTGGATGGGATAAATCCCCTTCTGTGGATGCTTTCTCTTTCACAGTGAAATGCCAGCAGTGTTGCCATATTGGTACAGGAGGATTCTGAAGTCTGTAGTAAGAGAGTCCAAAATATGGGGTCCAGTGGTGAGCTTAGAAAAAAATTTACTTTTGCAGGTTAGAAAGAAATTTTAGGCCCACAATAGATAATTGTTGATTTAATTACATCCAGAATACTACTGTAAATGAATTAATATTTCCTTTCTATGTCCACTTTACTCAGGAAGGTTGTGGAAATTTATTTTTTCTAACTAACTCTTAAAGTTAGAGGTTGTGTATAAAAGCTCTGAAATCTGTTTTCCAAATACAGGCTGATTAAAACCAGCAGCACAAAAATTAATCACTTCCCACATTGCTGAAACAAAAGCTTCAAGAATTTGCACCTGCATTTGAAAGCATATAATAATCATCACTAACTTCTTTGTGAACTTAATTTCTTGAGCATCTACAATAAAAAGTAAAAAGTCCTTTTGTAGACACAAAGAGTCTATTTTTTTTTTAAGAAAGAGTATGTAATTTAGTAACAGAAAAGAGGAAAAAGGGCTAGTTTCTGTTTATTTTAAAGCTTACTTTATGGAGGGAAAAAAGCATGATTGGATTCATTTCAGACAAGACCGATTACAGGATATTCAAACAAAACAGCTGATGATTTATGTGTGTGGAACATAATGAAACATATGAGGTTTGTTTGTGTCAGAGCAGTGCTTTATGCCATACCTGTTGCTTGGTGGTTCTTAAATGAGGTTTACTGTGGAGGTGGACTTTTCATTTGTTTACTGTTAATTAATCATCGTGAGGCAGGAGTGATGATTTAGTACAATTCCATTATGCATCCTGTGACATAAAGCAATACTGATCATATTACACTTAACAAGCAAATTGTCAGTAAATAGTTTTGGAGCCTTGGCTGTATGGATGTGTGCTTTCCTGCACACTGACTTGCAGCTCTTACTTCCTATTGATTTTCAGCTGCCTGTGTGGTTTAGCTAACTCAATAGAACCAGAACTGCTTTGATACAAATGGTCATTTGCTTTCAGCTTTTCTGCTATTGGGAAAGAGAATTTCTGAATAAAGTCTTGAAGGATACCTTTTCTCATAGCCACTGAGGAGTTTATGAAAAGAAAAAGGTACTTAAAATTAATTAGGGATAATTTAAGATACAATAAAATGTTGTAAGCTTGGCTGATGGCAGAGGAATCTTCAGCTTCCTAAGTATTACATGATATATGAGATAACTGAAGAAAGAAAATACAGTTTTCTTATAGATCTGATGCATTGTCATCATATCATCCTTCAAATACAGCTGTTGAATTTCAGTCCTCAAGGATTTCTAGAATTTTGGCTAGATAGTGTTCTTCCAGAAAAACTTCCATACAAAAATAATTTTTAATCTCCTTTAAAAGAATATTTTTTGTTTTAAAAAGGGATGCCACATTTGGAATACATTCTCCTCCATAAAGTTGTCTACAATACAGTTGGAGATAATTTTGAGCAGTATGACGTTTTTGAAGACAGTGTTTATTTCATTAAAGGCCCTTTGTTCCTGACTGTTGTGGGTTAATCCCAGCAGGCACCCAGCCACTTGTTCATTCTCCTCAGAGGGATGGAGAAGAGATTTGGATGGGTAAAAGTGAGAAAACTTGTGGGCTGAGATAAAGGCAGCACAATAAGTAAAGCAGAAAGTGTGTGGGCAAGTGAAGCAAAAACAAGGAATTCATTCCCCACTTCCCATGGCTGGGCAGGTGTTCAGCCATCCCCAGGAGAGCAGGGCTCCACCATACGTCACAAGGACTTGGGAAGACAAACAGCATCGCTCCCAATGGCCCTGTTCCTCCTCCTTCCCCTGAATTTCTGTGCTGAGCACCATGCCAGGTGGTCTGGGATATCCCTGGGGTCAGGTGGGGTCTCCTGTCCCCTCCCAAGACCTTGTGCACCCCCAGCCTACTCGCTGGTGGGGCATGGGAGGAGCAGAAAGTGCCTTGGTGTTGTGTAAGTGCAGCCCAGCTGGAATGTCCCTGTGTTACCAACACTCTTGGTCACAGATCCAAAACACAGCCCCACACTGGCTGCAGTGAGGAAACTGAGCTCTGTCCTAGCCAAAGCCCCTGACCAGGGACTCAGCACTACAGAAAGCAAATTCCCAAAGATGATCTGTTCATATTTAAACTCCTAAATTGAATTAATATCAACATTATCATTATTACTTTAAGTTCAGTGGTTTGCATTGCCCTCAGCTGGGTACTGAAACCTTTTTGTAAACTGAGATACCTGAAAATTTGAATTTGAGTTTCTGGCTTCCTGCTTTCCTCTGTGCTTTAACGAAGTTGTTTTCTGTTCCAGAATCTGGATAAATTGAGTTGGAATAGACCTGGTTACTTTAACAACTGTAACCATGATGCCATTTTGTTTTAAAACAGGTGGTTTTTTGTGGGTAAATATTGATATTAGCAAATTAGTGTTTTTGAAATTTTTCATAGGAAGCAGGATGCTTTATTTCCATGAAATTTGTGTATTTTCTCTCCCTCATCTTCCACCTTTCTCATGAAGTTCCTTGAGGGGATTGTAAAAATATCACAGAATCACTGCTGAGCTTTAAGATCTCCAGTCCTTTGCACTTAGGTTATTACTGCTGGTTTTCTTTGGAAATGTGCTTCATACCACACTTTCCTGTTGTATCTGCCTTGGCCCACATCTAGTGGCATCAATTTCCCCCCCCATCCCCCAAGTATTGTATAAAAAACTTCTATGATTATTTCACATACATGCTGCTGCTCTATTTCAAATAAATTCATTTGTGGGGTTAACATAAACAGATGACTGTCATTAAAAAGAAATAAATTAGTGCTGACTCACACTAATTGGAGTTTCATGCAGAGGTGGTAATTCTGTATGTTAAAGAACCAAGCTTCCCTACAATGAGCCCACTTCAATTTCCAGAGCTGAAAGCTCAGGGTTTGATTAATTATTTTGGAGTTTTTTTCATTCTATTTCAGGACTGGTTTTATTAATGCGTTCTTCAAACCGAGACATAAAACTTTATCGCTTTCTCGATCGCTCTAATAAGTGTTGAGATCTGAGGGGACCAGCTGGAGCAGCTGTGTTCCCCCTTGGATCTGGAAGCTAAAAAACTTTCATCTCTGTTGCTGTCTCAGCTGCCGGTCTCAGGCTGTGGCCTTCCCATAACTCAAACCAATTTCAAAGCAGTGTAAGTAACCTCGTTGGAATGCTTTTGGAAAACCGCAGGAAGATTGGTTTGTGGGGGTTTTTTTTCATATTATTATTTTTTAAATAGTGTTGTGTGTTTGAAATGAATGCTGCCATTCTAAGGTAATCTGTGCACAGTGTCTGTTGTGAGCTGGCAGACCCATCCTACAGCCCGGTTAGGAATTTTGGTGCTCTTTTTTAAATGAGGAAGAAAGGGCAGTGATTCCAGCAGGGCAGATGGCAGGTAAAGCCTGAGCTTAAGAGGTTTGTTTAAATCTTTTTGATAGTTGCATATAAGGGTATGACCTTTGAGTTGGGTTGCAGGAAGAATTGTATTTCAGACACAGTTTTGCTATAAAGAGAAGAAAACCTTCCTTAAAGACATACAAACATTTGGAAGTTGCATTGACAGGATGGGCAGAAAAGCATTGAACAAAAGTAAAGGAGTGGGAGGAGAGCTTTTGAGACCTCATGGTAAGACCATGTGCTTTACTTACTTCTTCATATTTCTGACCTCAGAGGGAACCTCAGACTTTTTAACCTTTCTTGACTGACTCCAGTGAAGTGTAAAATAGTAGAAGTACCAGACTTTTCAAGAAGTGACAAATTCCTGCTGCTGACCTTCATCAAATAGAGAAAAGCATCTGTCTTTTCTTCTGAATCCTAAATCTGTGATTGCCAAGCTGACAAAATACAGGAGAAAGCTTCTGCCCCCCCTGCAGTGTAGTGACAAAGTGACTTAAATGTGTGCTAATAGGAATCTGTTCGTGGGGTAGTGGCTGAGTGGTAACTAATCAGGATGCTAAGCCAGTAGCAAAAAATTGTTGAAACTTATAAAACTTTAATAGATCAAAAGAAATGATCCAACAAGGTGCTGCCTTTCTGAATGCATTTGCAAAGTAAACACTGAAAACCCCAGACACAGCTTTTGTACTGATAGAGGAACCATTGATGACTCTATGAAGTTTATATCATTAAATGTTGTAGGATTTAATGTTATCTAATTATTTGCAGCATTTTATCTCAAGATAAGATGAGTCTGTTTGAAAAGATATGTGTTAACTAGCTCTGTCTTTTCAGTGTGGACAATGAACATGTTCCTGTCTCACAAAGGACAGTAAGAGCCACTCTGGGTTGACTGAGCCCTCCTGTTTTCAAAATAAATTGTCTTCTAGCCTAGCCCTGAACTTTCCCCCGCTTGGCTCAGAGCTCTGCTTTGTGCTGGGATGATCAGGGAGGCGGTGCTAGAGAGCCTTAGCTGGGTACCAGGAGGTTAGCAGGGTACAGACCCCACACCCTCCAGGCAGCTTCAGCCGGCACCGCTCCGGTCACTGCTTCTTCTCCTGTCATTGCAGCTGCATCCCGTCGCTGGTGGCTTCTTTCAGATGCATAAAATGTCTCTGAGCACACAGCAAAAGCATGCTTGAGTGAGTGACAGACTGTCACTGCCGACTCTCACTTTCTGGCTATTGACCCAATTAGTAGTCTCATGGTGAATTTCAAATTAAGTGGTATTTTACAGCACTAGTAATCGCTCTCTTAGGCCAGTAGGGAAAGGCATCATCCTCTTAATTTCTGGTGTCAGGGGAACTTTTGGATTTTATGGATGATGATTTCTGTCTCTCTCCCATTTATGACTGGTAACAGAATGATTTATCAATGATCATATCATATTTCCATTCAGCAAAGGACCAATAAAGGAAAAGTGTATTTTGGGAATGTGGAAAAATGTATGGATTGAAGCACAGGGTTTCATTACTATTCTTTGAACCTTCTAAATGATTTGACCTTTATCCATAAAGCCATTGCTGTGGTCAACAAAGGCTAGTATTGATTTACAGCACAGCTAACCTGTCAATTCTAAGCTCAGCCTCTGACCTTTTGTTTTGTTGCTGGAAAAATTATGGCACATGCTTGAGTCCTACTGCTTAATAGTTTTGTTTTTTTTTCAATATGCAAAAGGCCAAAAGACTCATTCTAAATAAATCAGTTGCTTTAATAATCTAAGTGTCAGGAGAAAGCAAATTCTCCATAATTAAGTTCAGAAAACCTGACTGCCAAAAGTGTTTCTCAGAACTGAACAATGAGTTTTTTCAGGAGACAGTAAATGTGCATGTTTCACAATGGGTAGCTGCCTTCTGTTGCCACATGCATTTTTCTTCCTTCTTACTTGTCTTTTATCTCACATCTGCACCAAGTGGGGGGAAAAAATAAAAGGTAGACCATATCCTTACTGCTGCATTTTTCATGTTTTAATCTTCCCCTTTTAAATCTTGCTCACAAATAGAACACCACTGAGTATCTGTTTCCTTCCCATTTCTTCTTCACAGATAAAGTAATGTTTGCCCTCTTCTCTAGAGCAAGGTAGACCACTTCACAGCAGCTTTAACCTCCAGCCCATGAAAGATGCATATTTTTTTTGCCAGGATGTCAACCCAGGGAGATAGTGTTTACATTGTGCAGTGATATGGCTTATATAAGTTAAATGTGCTGACTGACCATTTAATTGTGCAGATGGCTGCTTTGCTTTGCTTTGTCTCTATTTGGTTTGTTTGAAATTGTTTGTAAAAGGCTGTTAATGGAACTAATGGGAATGAATTATAATCCTTTCCCTGCTGTCTCCCTTCTCCCCTCCACAAAAGAAAAAAAAAAGAGCAGTTTTGTACATTGAATACCAATTGTTTATTTCTAGAAGTAGGTTACAGTATTATAATTGGGGCTGTATGGAAAGGTAGCATTATGCATTTAATAATCATCAGCATCTCAAATTTTAGTATTTTTTAGTTTATGATTTTATTCTAACATTCCTCATTTAGGAGTGAAAAATACTTTCATTATAATGTGGACAAAAATTCCATCATTGCTATACACCATGTAGAGCAAAATTTAACTTTTATGTTTCAAAGGGAAGAATGTAATTTAGAGAAGATCAAAACTTTAACTGGCAGAGTTCTGACATAGATCATAATTTCTCCTTCTGAAACAATAGATAACAGAACTATCCCATATTCCTGCCAGACACCACCCAGCGCTTGCATGTGCCTCAGCAGAATTTAAAGGATTGACTGTGAGGAAAACCTCACCAAGTTTGTTTTGTTCCACTGGCTTTTTTTTTACATAGCTTACAGGAAGAAACCAATGTTCTCTTTTTTCCTTTAGCTGTATGGCAAATATTGTTATAAAGCACAGGTAACTCTTCCTAGTACCTTCAGGAATACTCAATTTATTGAAAATGGCTCTCTTATTGATGCAGTGTTCTGAAACCTGGGTACCCCTTTAACCCCACCTCAGATTGCTCAACCATAGATTCATCAATGGATGAATCCTTGCAGCTTCATTTTTACTTAGGACTCAGTCTAGGTCTGTGAGATAGGGGATTAAATATGCTTGCAGGAACACACAGTTGTATCAAATAGTTTGTCAATACTAACCTTCTTTTAATGATCATTCATTTTGAATTCCAAATTCAAATTGGTGCTTGGATCTTGTAACCATGGCCACAAGTGCAGGTCTCTGAAATTGATAAATCTAATGCCTCTTTGCATCAGCAAATCATGTCCTAGAAATATGTAGATAGGTGTAAATTAATATCAGTTTGGAGCCTCCTTTATGCAAAGACTGGAACAGATTATGGTGACAACCCAGTATATAACTAGCAGCCACAGTGCTAGAAGACAGTGTGAGGATATGTAGCTCTGTTAATATACTGGAGGAGTCACATCTAGCCTTGGATGATTTGGTTAGGCAGGCAAACTCCCTTGTCCTACTCACCCCAGGGAAAACAGATGCCATTGCAGTGGAAGAGCTTTAATAATAGCAGTAGATTTGCCATCTGTCACCTTGCTGGACAAATAATCAAGGATTAAAGATTTAACGCCTGAGAGGGATTTTTTTTTTTTTTTTTTAAATTTCTGTTCTGGATTTTGTATGTAAATCCCTATGAACATTATAGTGGAGTTTACTGTACTTACATTTTCCTATGGAGACCAACATTCAAAAGAGTTCTGACATCTCACCTTTAGTAAGCAGCTTTGGAACATGTGTAGTTAACAAGGAGTGCATCATGGTAGAGATCTTGCTTGATTCCTTTGCAACTAGATTTGGCCCCTTTTCGTTATTTTCATGGAAGGAAAAGAAGAAGGAAATTGAAGGTTCATCACTGTGGGTTGCTGCAGACCACGAGATCTGAAAGCACTGAAACCAAAGACTCTGTTACTCATTGGAGTTAAGTGCTAAGGTACACCTACAAATAAAAACCAAACACCTCTTCCTGTTCTAGTTTTGTATGACCTCCTTGTGTGATAAATTTTAGATGTTTCAACTTGCTGAAAGGTTGGGCAATACAATTTGAATGTGGGTATTAAAAATGGTTCTTAATTTTGGGAGGGACACTTGCTCTGCTATCATTTATTAGCACTGCAAGGAACAGTTGCTGTAGTTTAGCCATATCAGTTGCTAAATAGAGAAAGAAAAAAGGGGAAGAAACTTCATGCTGTGTGTGCTGTACATGAGACCATGCAGAGTACAGATAATGTCAGGTAGTAGTAGATGGGTAAAGAAAAAGCAGCCAGGGAGAATACGAGCTAATAATGAAAGGACTAAACGGTATGTGATGGTGTCAGCCCATCTGCAGCCCAGCAATTTTTGAATGCTGTGCAATAGAAGTGCTTTGTGAATTGGAGCATATTGCGGGAAGCGTCACTTTTACAGCGAGGCTATTTAGAAATCACAGAGTTAAGTCATCTGTGGGGAAAAATAGAGTAGAGGGACTATTGATTAAGCAGAGGACAGATGGAGGGGTGAGATGTTAAGGGGCCTCCAAAGTTATCATAGAGAATAACACTTGAGCTGTTGTCATGATAAAACTGCAAAAATGACACATGCACCTTTCAATTTGAGCGATAAAATTCAAGAGGAGATAAAGAGGGAGAGTGTAGATTATCTGACTCCAGTTGTGAAACAGGTTGTAGGACAGGTTTCAGTCTCAAAGACTGATGAGGCTGAAATTGTCATTTCCTGTCTTCAGTCACAGTTAAGGAGTACATTGTTTTTCTGTGCCAGAGCCATGATTATATGCCATTGACATATGATGATGATGATACGCCATCTGACAACGTTTAACTAAATTAGCGTGAAAACCTTAGGATCAAATTTCCTATCATGTCCCATGTCTTTATAACATGAAAACCTCCCAAGTCATCTCTATAACTTTCTTACTTATTTTGGAGACATTTAGCATGGAGAAAATGGTACAGAAGTGTAAGAAAGTTCCATGTGTATAGGGCAGGAATGGTGTCCTTCTAGCTGCAAGAAGACACATTGGTTAGCAATGCTTACAATTTTAACATTATGCTTTTCCTGAGAGGGACAAGTCTGGGAAATCCTTGTGGTTGCTTCAGGGGCCTGGGGAGAGCTGAGTTTCTTGTGTGTCCTCCAGCCTTCTCATAAGCTTGACCCATCAGTCAGCCAGGAGCTTAGACTGTTCCTGATACACACATGATAGAATGCATTTTATTTTCTTTGTTTATTCATTTTCCACTTTGGCTCTGGAATATCAAAATATCTTCATAGATATTTGATACTGAGTACTAAATGTGATGGAACCAAACCCAGACTTGCTTCAAATCTAGGTGGTACCCTGTAATCTAATACTTAAGTTGAAAGTATTTGTCACATGTAGAGTAAGGGTTTGCAAATAAGGTGGGAAGGGACTGCAGAAAGGGTTTTGCTTTTCCAAACAGTGTGAAATATGAACTATACTCAGTAGAGTCCTGATCATATTACCTAATCAGTTCTTTGACATTTCAGTGCTTTGGCAGTTCAGTCTCTCCAGTTCTTTGTCTGTGGAACAAAACTTTCTCATAAATGAAAGTTTTTTGGTGTAGTTGAAGCTATTGGATTTTCTAGTACACTATTGAAGTGAAAATTAACAGTACACATGCAATGTTCATGTCTCCTTCTGCACAGTGAAATGTATTCCCCCAAAAGTTGATACCCTCACAGAAGACATCATCCCTCTTGCTCTTATGACAGACCCTTCCTTTGCTTACTATTTATTAATTACAAAGGGATTTATATCTTCTTAAAGTTGATGGTAAATGAAGTGAATCAGCATTTTCAGTTGTGCAGTTTCATCATGAGATGAATGCATTATAATTACAGTCTCAATATGACTTAGGTTAAGAGAGTGTAAAAACTAGCTATTGTACCTGTTGCTGCCCTCTCTTGGTTTTGTCAAATAGCATTGAGAGTATTCAGTTCACAAGCGTGTAGCTGATTGTAAATTTGTCAGCATAATTCTACTTCCCTTAGCAAAAGCCATGATTCTATTTGTTAACAAGATATATAGGTGAATGTCTTTAAAAACTGGGATTACAGGCATCAGCTGAGATGTTCGTTGAGTGGACAAGTGAAGTCCTCTGAAGCTAGTAGCCTCATTTCTCGTTTTGCCTAGAAATTTTTTGAATTTTTGTTTTCCTTTTTTTTTAATCACTGGGCTTTAAATTTACTGTGTGCAGAAGAATTAAGGAGTGGGATTTTCAAAAGACTCAGCAGTGGCCTCATCTGTACTCAGTGAAGTTAGTGATAAAATACTCAAAGCTGGATTTTATAGGATTAAGCCGATTTACACCATCTGTGAATCTGGCCCCCATTAACTTCAGTGGTAGCAGATTTAACCAACATTGAGAGCTTTTGAAAACCCCATCCTAATTTGGTAGTAAATACTCTGACTGTATAAACAGTAGATGTCAAAGAGGAGTTAAAAATAACAAGGCCTCCATCTAGGTTCTCCCTGTCCTTTGTAATTACACCTTTTTTTCTGTCTTAGAGTTCTAACATATCATGTACCTGATAATGTGTAATTTTTTATATATTTTTTTACTGTTCTTGAAATTCTTTAATATTCTTAAATAATGTAGTTTTACTATATCCAGTCACTAACAATCTCAAATCAAGCAGGTTTACAAGCAGGTTTTGTGTATGTAGTGAAGTACATAAAGGATAGATCTTTGGAGGTTGTTTCTAGGTTGGTACAGCAAAATTTCTTTCTGGCAAAACAAGTATAATGTTTGGATGTTTTATTTTTATTACAGCAGTAGGTAGGGTTCCTGAACCACATAAAGCTATCTTGCTGTCTCTCTGTATACATATATTTTTATATATCTGTTAGACGTAGCTCAGGTATTTTTAGCTGTTGTCCATGTCTGTTTGTCTTTATCGCTCTACTGCAGCTGAATAAGAGAATGTATGTTACAGCAGGACTGAAATGATCTTCTGTATGGCATAAAAACATGTGTGAAAGCAATTTTTCCCTTTGGAATCATCCTGACTGTTTTATCTGAGAACTAGGATAAAAAGCTAAATGCCTAATTTCATTGCAGTGCTGTAGAAATATTCGCTAAATTGGTGAGTAGTCAAGTACTGTAGTTACCGCGTATTTCAGCCTTTGAATTTAAGTGTTTTGGGTTTGGAGGGTTGTTAAGTCCGTATTTTGGGTCACTTCTTAACTTGTATATATTCTCTTATTAAATTCAGCAGGGAGGGGTTTCCCATGTGTTTAGACCACTGTCACTACTAAATCTTTCTATTCAGTACAGACCAGAAGCAAAAAGGGCATTTCAACTTGATAACGTGATTTCATAACGTCGTGTCCCATATCCAGGGTTAGAATTTATCTTGAGATATTTAGCAATGAGCAGTTAAAGCTGTTGCCAGCAGGATCATGAAAAGTACCATCCATGGTCATTGTCCTGCAGTTTGGATCCAGGTTGTTTGCTCCATAAAGGAGGAAGTGTCTTGCTACAGCCAGCCCTCAGAAGGCACACAGCGTAAACAAAGCCTCCATCAACACTGCAATTCTCAAAGTGGTAATTGAGGTTTTAGCAACAAGACTCTGCTTGACTGTAACCAGAGTCAAATAACTAAAACTAGTTTCAGCTCTTTGAACACTTACTCATTAAGGGACTTGTTAAATGAGCCCTGTGTTTGCTCAAATGAGTAGCATAGATCTTTTTGCACCTTAAACAAATTCACTTCTTTTGGCTACTTACTGTGCTCTGCATTAATCCTGATTTTTTTCTGCAAAGGCTTATCAGGCGTGGTAAAATTGAAAGTTCTTGAAACAGCCTTTTCTCGTATGCTATATCGCAAAGATATGAAGTCATTGTACTGCTTTAATCTAACTTCATTGTATTTTTTAATAATAGAAGTTTCCAAGTCATGGTTGTGGTAGAGATAGTGCATATTTAAAAGTAATTTTAAAGTTAACTAAAATGTAGCACAAGATCCTGATACGATATTTTGCATGTAGATAGAAAGGAGAAAAAGGCAATAAGTGATACACCAGACACATTTTTAAACTGATAGTTTTTCATGGGCTGTAAAGCAGTGGTTTAGTTCAACAGTTGAATGAAACTGTATCTGTGATCTTAAGAGGATATTAGCATTACAAGTATTGAACTTGACTGAAATAGTTTTTTCCTATTATTATTTTCTCCTATTCATATGAATTACTTAATTATGGTTAAAATGAAATCTAGGTTAAGAGAAAGAAACCCTTAATAGCATCTGCATGAGGGGGCACAGTACAGCAATGGTTGTATTGTATGGCCTTAAAATAATCTCTATTCTCATGGAGAAGGTAGAATTAACCTTGTGGGCACAGTGGTGCAACAATGAGACTCTTGCTGTCCAGATATACAGTGGGATCGCTCATGTTTTATGCTGTGACTTTGACAGGATCATTTGATTCAGGGATAGTTTATGGGTATTTCCTATGTAGTCTTTTGGAAAGACAGAGCCTGACATGCTGAAAAACAAGCAATACTTTTACTCAAATTTGCTATTTAATTATTTCACAGTCCTTTTCTGATGAAATGTAACCATCTCCATGAGTCTTGTTCCTTAACATTTTGAATATAAGCAAGATTTCAGTCCACAGGCTTTTGTTACTAGGCTTTGAAAGGGATCTGAAATTAAACTCCATAGCAGAAAATGCCCTTTTGAGGTCCAAAAACTGATGCTGAACGTGTCAAACTAGTAAGACAAAACATTCTTCTGTGGAAAATAACTCCAGCAAACATGGTGATTTGCTGTCCTAATTTATTGCTTTTAATTAAGAGAAATGGAAACCTGGGCTAGGTAGATGTGAACTGTTGTATGTATAATTGCATTGAAAGGGACTCATGGTTTCCTTGTTCAATCCTTTTCTCATTTCATGTGCTCACTGAAACTCGGTGCAGCACAATAACACAAAGTAGCTAATCCATTAAACCCAAAATGTTCTTACTATTCTATTGATTTAAATTTTTTTGAAATGTCAATAATATCTTTTGTTTATTTAATTCTGCCTTGCATTTGCTGTAGACTCTGTTACTCTGCGTGGAGCTGAGCTTCTTGCAGAAACAGAGAAAGGGATTGGGAAGAGAGGTGAGTCAGAGACCTTTTCTGCTTCTCCTGGTTGCTGTAGAGAAGCATCATGGAAAACTTTCCAACATTAGAGTTGCACCTGGAGTGCTCTGTCCTGGTATCCAGAGTTCTGCTGTTGAAGCCCCAAATCACTGGCAAAAATACTGTTTAAAGAGGAAAAACAAATCCTGATGGTTGTTTACTGAATTTTTCTCACTGTGTGGAATAGATGGACATGTGACCCCATTAAAATGCTGTGTGTTGTGATGCCCAGGTGAGCCATGGGGCTGTTGTGATGGATGTATGTGCATGCTGATTTCTGGGCCAACCACTGCCTGAAAGCTCTAATTGCTCTCTTCTTGCTGGAAGCACTGACTTAGAATTTCCTGCCTCTCGCTGCTCATTTTCACAGAACTTGTAGGACTATAATTATGTTGGAGACCATGGCTTGATGTTAAATTTGGTTTGAAATTGACTGTATTGCACAGAGTTATTAGAAGGAGACAGGCAAGCAGACGGATAGGCAATCTATCCATATACACCTTGCTGTTTTAGGAACACTGCTTCTGTTTGAAAGCATCACTCATACAACACAAAGTCTTTGAAATCTCATTATGTCCTGCAGCTATAATAGGTAGGAACTGTGTAGGAACTTGTTCTTACAGACAGCATCCTGTAGGGTGGGAATATCCCCAGCAGCAATGGCAACATTTTAAGTCTCCATTATGGAAAATTCTCCCCTGGATACGTTTTTGGAGTGCCTTTGCCATTGAAGTGTCTCAGAGTTTTGCATTAAGCGAAATCGCAGTGTTTCTCACAGCCCCTCACTGAAAGGATGATGTAGCAATACCATGTTTCACTTGGTTATTCTTTTGAATCCCTTTCTTATCATACATTAGCAATAAATAGGAAAATACCCAGTGAAAACACATTTGGATGCAAGGAGGCTTTATAGGAATAGTCCAATAATTAGAAAAAAATTCACTTCTTCAGGTAACGTTGACTCTCACCATTGACATCAATATTGTTCATTTAGGCATATTTGTCTAGACCTGTGTTTTTTCATAATCATATTACTATATTTTAGGACTTTTTAATCACTCACACACCCATACATGCACATGCAAATCTGAAATGAAAAAGATTTATTCTTCTCTGTCAGGTCTGTTGCATGATGTATATCTCTGCATGAAACTTTTTAAACCTTTCAATATAGTGACTTTTCAAACTATTGTGAAACATCTGAAATTAGCGTTTAACATCTGTTAACTTGCTGACATATCTTCAGGTTCATCCAAAATAAATTATAAAATGAGTACAAATTAAAAAAAAAAAAAAAATCAGTGTTCTGTCTCCAGATACTGTCATGACAGACAAAACTGAGTTTACTTGGAGTCATTGCAAAACATGGGATGCAGTTCATGGAAGTTAAGACTGACTCTATCAGTGACTTGTTTATGAAAAAAAATATGGCTTCAGATAATTTTTTGTTTTAGTTTATGATTCAAAGTAAAGCTATGAAAACCACTTGAAGAAAATATCACATTAGCCACATTTTCTGCTTTACACAATTCCAAGGTTTAATTCGTTCTATGGCAGCATTGTTGGATCATTCTTCTAATCCATACCTCCAAAAAGAGCTAGCTTCAAGAGGTCATTCTGACAGAAAGCTTGAACTTTAAGAATCGAAAAAATCAGAGGTTTTGACACCTGAGGATGTAATCCAAACTAAGTTTGGCTGTACAATAATTTTGCTCTTCACATTTAGCACACTAGTTGGATGAGGCATGCTTTGTAATAAGGTGCAGGAGGTGTAAGGTAACTTGTCTTCTACCCTTCCCATCACGTCTGCTCCTAAGTCTCACAACAGATAACTGTGTCCAAGTAAAACTTCCCAGCAGTGTTTAACAAACTGAAATGTCCTTGATATATTACCGAGTTGCAGGAATGGAATTTTTGCATAAACAAGGGCTTATCATGTCTCCCTTTTAGTCATACCCATTCTTTAGAGCACTGTCACTTCTTTTCCTCTAAAGACACATCTAGACTTTTAAGTTATCCTTTTCTGGTCTCTTTTTAACTCTATATTTAACTGAAATCTTTTCTGAAGTATGATATAAAAGCTCAATTTCCAGCTAGAACCCTGCCAGATTAATTGATTAAAGCGTTTAAGGTGTTTCAGGAGACAACCGGAATTTTTGAATTTATGACAAATTTGGATGAAACATATTAACATATTAACAATTCTTTAGTTGAGAGAAGAGTACTGAGGGGAGAGATGAAAAGGACTATTGCTTTTACAAAACTGATGGAAATTTCCTGGTTTTGTTGATTTACTTTTCTGTTATTCTTTTGTGAAACATTACTCTTCAAATAAGTTTTGTTGGTTAGTAGATTCACAAATACAGAGGAGCATATCTAAATAATATGAATAATATCATGGGTGGTAAACATTGCCACATGCTTCAGTCAGAATTTGGGGAGAATTTATGATTAGTGGGCCATTTACATCTGGATTCATGAACATCCATGTTGGAAAATCTCTCCAAAAACAGAGATTGTTAAACTTTTTGCCATTTTCATCTTAATTTCCTCCATTGTCTGCTTCTAACATTGTTCTGTCTGTGATCTGGGTTCTGCAGGGCTGTCCACAGCTCTTCTGCATGTCATGTTCTCTGAAAAGGACACCTGCTGATATCCAAGCCCATTTGAGGCAGTGGGGCAGTAAAAAGAAGTGTTGTTCCTAAATCTTGTGAGACACAAGTAACTTCTTGTTATGCACAGACTGATTCAGGTTTTAAGACCAGCAGAATAGTGGGAGTGAGATGGAATTTTCGGGGAGCTGGGTTTGCTCAGCAGAACTTGTCATAAAAGTAACTTGTCATATGAGTGGAAACTAACTATAACTAAGCACATCCCATTGTGTCCTGTTGCTTTCTTTTTTTTCTTTCCAAAAAGTAGTTAAACCAAATACCTTTCGTGTTTTAATTAATTGGTTCTTACTATTGCACCTGAATTCCTAATAAATACTAAAGCTTTCACAGCAGGGAATGTTTTTAATGCAATTTTAAGATATACCTATCACTGCACTGTTCCAAAATGTTTGACTGCCTTGGTAAATGGAAATACTGGAGATTAATACAGCATTAAAAATACAGTGAAATGTGCATTTCTCAGTCGATTAAATACAGGCAACTTGGAATTCCTAAGTTGGTACAATTAATCAGTTAGACACACTGCCTCTGTAATACTCAGCTCATATCATTTCCCAGTAGGATTTTTATGTAAAAAAATTATTGCTTTATAATTTAACACTAAGTGCTCCCTGTAGAAAAATTAGAGTGCCGTCTTGTAATGTAAACAATATAGATTACTGGTGTATAGGGTTAGTTCAGTCTTCTTTGTGTTTCTACCATATTCATAAAACTAATTGTGAAGTACATGACACTGAATCACTTCTTTTAAAGTCAGTGGGCAAAATTTTCCAAAGAGGAATAATGTTTTCTCAGGGACCTTTTCTCAGGTTCACTAGAACCTGTCCACACAAAGTCATTGCTGAAGATCTAATGAAATGTTTTCTGGGAGTTCTTCAGAAAGGCAAAATCTTAGAAATGCTTTCCAAACTACCTGTCACAGTTTAGGTTCGCCTAAACCACATTCGCCTAAGCAGGATAGTACCAAATTAAAGAATGTGTATTTTAGTGAGACATATTGGCATTATTTGATTATAGTTAAAAAAAAAAGGTAAAATAGCCTTTCATAAAGAAATAAGACATTATGCAACCTGTTTAACTGTTTTTATTTAGCTATAGCAAAAAAAGCAGTAACCCAAACTTTTGACATTCTCCTTTTTACTGATTTTATTGTATTTTCCATTCCCATTAATCTGTTTGTGCATCCACTTTAGTAAATAGTCTACCTAGACACACTGTAAATAGAACTGCAAAGCGGTATTGGTGAAACGTTTTTAATCCTCATTACAGTTTAATTTCTTTTATTGGCGATGATTTCTGACCTTGATTTTTTTTTTTTAACCGCATATTTGAAACCTTCTAGCGTGGGAAATATTTAAAATATATTTTACTTTATTAATTTATCATAGTGACAAGAAAAAGATGTGTGTACCTTGAACTGTTTGGGTCAGTATAAATCTATGTTCCTGGAAATGAAATACTGTAATTAGAATTCCTTGGAGGCAATGTTTTCTTTTTAACTTGATGTTACAAGAGAAAGACTTCAAAGACTTTGTGACTTCAGCTGATAGTGGAGCAACTCCCTAAGGCGATCTCAGTTAGCTCAGGGATGGCCTTTCAGCAGTAGATAAGGGAGTCTGTGAAGTTAATGAGTAATTCTGCCATTTTAAAATGCATTGCATTTTTTTTTATTGGTGAAAATTACAGTTTTGACATCTTACTTAAAAGTTGAGTAGGGATAGGGAAATGGTGTTGGTAACATAAGAATGATAAGAGGTCATAATATCACAGTGCTGGCAAGTAAGCATTTTAAAATAAAACGCTTTTCCTTCCAAAGGCTCACAGAAGAGAGAGAAACTTGTTAGATCATCCCATCACCAGCACAGTTACTCCCCAAAGGAGAGTAATTAAATTGATGTTTGAATTACTTAAACGTCGGTGCGTCTTTCGCATCGATGCCACAGCAGCTCTCCGCAGGCTGTTGTGATGGTGTGAGGGTTCCTCTGCCCTGCCCTGGGGAGCGAGGTGCCCCACACAGCCCGGGGCTCCTGGCAGGCTGGGTCCCATGGGTCCCTGTGCCTGGGAGGGGCTGCTGATGCTGGGGACAGTTTGGGAGGGCCAGCCAGGGCTGGGGACAGTGTTGGCTCAGGAGCTGTTGGGAGGACAGCGAGTGCAGCCAGGCTTTTACTGCTGGCATGTCCACACGGGCTGGGCCGGGGCTGAGGGCTTGCACACACAGCCAGCCCGAAACCTTGTCTATTCCCTTTACCATCCTTTCGTCTGGACAGCAGATTCCCTTTCTCTATATCCCCACCAATGGACATTTCAGAAGTTGGTACAGTAATAATCAGAGGCCAGAGATGGAAAGCAGCAGGAAAAATAAACAAATAAATGTCGGATGGGTAGGATGAAAAGGAGAGTTTTCGGGTTGCGGTGGCTCAGACGGAGATGAGCTACAGGGGCTGGCGAGCAGCATGGGAAGTTAACCTGGGAGAACAGGTTATCCTGAGCTGTTTGTTTCTGGAGTGCTGCTGATTACATGGGCAAGGTCTCCTGCCTTTCCCTGCGAGACTGGTGTTGCTTGTCCTGGCTCCACATCCTCCTGCCGGCTGAATGGTGTGGGCTGCCTGCAGCTGCCAGCCCGGTGCCAGGGCAGGGCACAGTGTTGTACCCGTGGGGCTGGCTGTGACACAGGGAGCCGAGTCAGCCCAGCCAGGATCCCCTCTGGCCTGGCAGCCTCTGGGGGCTCCCCGAGCCCCAGCCAGCCTTTAATAATGGATGCGAGCTCCCAGCTTCAGCCTCAAGTTCAGAGCTCAGCGTGTTTGTGGATGTCAATAAGGCCACTGGATTTTGTGCAGTCTAAGCAAACCCTCTCTGTTCTGCCCTTGACACCCAGAGAGTTTTCACGGTAGTTCCATTTCCCGTTGTCTTAGCAAAGGAAAAGGCTGGGGTGTGCACATACTTCTGCATAATGGCTCCTCTTAAGTCTTTAAATACATTTTTATTTTTGCCCTCAGACTCTCATCAGTTTGTTGAGATGCTGTTTGAGCTATTGTGTGGAATGTTCTATCCATAACACACTCAGCGCTATATAGGAAGAGATAATAATCTTTGTATCTTGCATGCATTTATTAGAAATCCAGTTTAATTCTGTTTTCTGTTAATGGAAAAGAAAATGCATACCTACAAGTAAGTGTTTAAAGTGGTAATCCCATGGTCTTTAAAGTAGCAAGATTGCTCTAAGCTGTTCCGCAGGATGGTAAAGGAGTTAGCTGAGATGGTGTCTGAATGACACAATGATAAATCAGATAAGTAACATACATTCCCATTTTTAAAATCCTGTAAATTAGTTTTTCTTATGAACTGACATGTTTCCTAAAGCATAGGTACTACTACTCCTGCTACTATAATCAGAATAGTCATTAAAGAAAGGTAAAACGTCCTGTTCATTTAGGAGAGACTGCAGTTTTTTATGTGCCTGTATCCTTTCTCTCCTTCTGACCCCTGAGAACATGCATTGACTTCAAAATTCACAGAAATCAAATTAAGTGCTACTTAGTTTTAGAGTGCCTTTCATCTCAGTGGAAATGTAGACCAGAAATGGACCTCCTGAATAACACAGGCTTTAGAATGTCACTCAGTAATTTCAACATCCAACCTGCAATTTGTGGTTGAGCTGAGGCATATCTTAAAGACAGATATCCAGTCTTAATTAAAAGATTTAAAATGAGGGAGAATCTGCTACATTCCTAGACTGTGGAGTGTTCTCTATTTACTGGACTGAATTTGTCCAATTACAACTTTCAGCAACTGGACTTTATCTTTCTGTTTGCCAGATTATACTTTTTTTTTAAACTAGAAGTATTCCTATTTTCTGGTGCTCAACCAGGAAATAGAGCTTTAGAGTTGACATGCTGCAGACATAATGATAATTATATTTTAAAAATTCAGTAAGTGCAGTACTTAACTGCATCACTTTATTTCTTTAAATTGTTAATATCTTGTGGTATAAAGGGTGTGTTTGCTTTCATTTTCCATACGTCATAAATAACATGAAAAAAAATCCAAATATATATATTCACAAGAAAAAAGAAATATAAACATAAAGATTAAGATTGATTTCAGAGTTTTATATGATAAGGATCATCTAGGAACAAAAAAGATT
The DNA here is from genome assembly GCA_013397295.1 of Polioptila caerulea. NCBI lineage: Eukaryota > Metazoa > Chordata > Aves > Passeriformes > Certhiidae > Polioptila > Polioptila caerulea. Next base: position 662,196 of record VYXF01001937.1, read on the forward strand.
GTATTTTACAGGCTTTGTTGTGTGCTCTATCTTATTTCTCCCTGAACTTTCATGTGGTCTTATAAATCTGTTGTGACAACATTTCCTACTGAGTTTCAGGTAAAGGGCAGGCGATAAAAATGTCGGAAATGCAGTTTAGTTCAATAGAAGGAATTAGATTTAATATATAACAACTTTGACATACAGCATGACAGCAAGCCTCCAAGATGTGATGCGCGTGCAAAATTTTGTTAGCCAACCACTTCAGTACTTGAAATTTATCAAGTATTATGTTCCTTCTACCTGCCTTAGAAGTACTGGTCAGATTTTTAAACTAATCTAATCTTTTATTTTAATATCTGATGAAAGATTGCAGGAATTTTCACGTCTGTGGCAGTTACTTTAGAAAGGAAAAAGCATCCATTCTTTTATTGAGATAAACTCGCAATAAAATCTCGTTAATGGCATTGTTCTGAGAAATACATCCACAGGCTGTCTTGGCAACAAGAGATGGAGATGGAGAAATATATCTCCTGACACAAATTTCTTAAAGGAATCTTTTATTATTTTTAAAGAAAACTGTGAGTTTTAGCCTTGCTTCCTATGTTCATAGGAAAAGTGTTGTATTTTTAAAATAAGCAATTAAAACCCCCTTGGAAATATTTAAAAATCTCCATTGTCATTTCTGTGGCTGTAGCATAATCTCTAAGGATTGCCATTTTAATGCTAATTCCAGAAGCAAATGGAGCCAGCTGACATGTGCAGTATCAAGAGAAGAAGGTCAGTGCAGCAGCTCGAGACTCAGGAAACAGCAGGAGACTGCATTACCACTCATTACATATATTACAGCAGGCCTTAGGGATTTCTGTATGGCCAGGACATTGTTATGCTCAATCCTGTACAAATGCAGCAAGAGCAGTCCATGGGCTGCCTGATGGCAAAACAGGAGCAAGGAAAATGTTTATGGAAGTTGTCCTTTTCTGGTTTGTTTTGTTTTTTTTTTTTTCTTAGCTCATGCATGTTGAACCAAAGCAAACTGGAATATATTCAGTCTTTTTCTGTCCCTTGTGCCTCTGGCTGTGACTCAGCTATTTTAATTTGATGACTGTCATTAGAGGAAGCAAGGGACACTCAGTGGTTTATGAATTTCTCCTGATGGTACACATATCTACATGCACTCCTCTAAGTGTACAGGCAGCAAAGAGCTTCTCAAACTCTTTGGGATCCATCTGGCTGCATGCTCAGCCAAATTAAATTACTTTAAGTGGAAATTATTTTATATTGCATTGATTTTTTTTTTTTTTTCCCCCCACCTCCACCCCCCCAGTTGTCATTAGCCACAATTGTTGTTTTCACCTGGGGATTCATCATAATTCAGATCTGTCTGCCGTGCACACAGGGTCTGGCTTTCGTAATGTTTAAGACTGGAAAGGATCAATAAACCGTTTAGTCTCATTGGGGACCTTGCATGTCACATCTGTTAAATTTCACCCAGTGAAATTTCACCCATCTCTGCATGCTAAGACTGGCAACTTCATATAAATAAAATTATTTTTTTTACAGTGGCTGAAGACAGCAGAGAGTAGAGCATTAGCAGTTTCTGAGGTCTGTGCCAGGTGATTAGTTTGCTAGGATGATCTCAGCAGGTGTGCCATCATGCATGCTGAAAGGGGAGATGATTTGTTTCCTTCCTTCCTGACAGTCAGACCTGTGGTATGCATCCCATCTCATTATGCGTGGGGGGATCACCATGACTCCCCATGGGCAAGCAATGCACACAGGCAGCCATCTAAGAACAGTAATTCTTCAATACTTGGTGACCAATATGTAAAATTAAAAAGGAATTAAGGTTTTTCCTTTAATTCCTTCTTTCCGCCTTGCAGAAATTAAAAGGAGTAATAAAGTGAAAAAAATTTATCAACTAGACCAGAATGTGCATGAACACTTTCACATAGATTTGCTGGAAATCAAATGGGATTTCCTGAAAGTCCTAAGTTTAGCCTGGAAAAATAGATTTTTTCTTAAGACTTTAATGTGAGGACTGCCTCTCCAGGTTGAGCTCAGGGAGCCAAAACTGATTGGTTGCCTTCTACCACTGTGTAAAGGTGTAGCCAGTCCTTCGCTTGTATTTGCGATTTCCCTTTTTACACACCCAGTGATTGCTGTATTGCTGCACCTTTTTTTCCCCCCCTTTGTTTTCTGGTCACAGTTTTACATCAGAAACACATGCTATGGCAGTGGTCTCCAAGCCCTGCTGCACGGCGTGTTTGTCTTGATGCGGTTCTGGAAGCAGTGTAGCTATTTATTGGCTTAGAGGCTGGTCAAAGCCCATGCTGCTGCTGAAGGGAACAGGCTGTTCTTGCCTCAGCCACAGCCAGACGTTCCCATTTCTCCCTCTGCCTTGGCTCTTGCCCTCTCATGGTGAATCAGGTCCGCTCGTCTGACCAAATCAACCGCGGAAAAAATAAAACCGCCCTTGTCTGCATTGGAGTCGCCGAGCTCATCCAAGTCCCCACCAGGAGCACTGCAGCTGCCTCCTGACCAGAAGTGGGGGAATTTGTAACCCTTTTACTGTGGTGGTGTAATGTCAGATTAGTCTCACTTGCTGGTGACCAGATTGTCTCTGCCAGCAGTTCTGTGCCAAGGTTAGTCTGGCTCTGGCGCGGAGCCATGCTGCTGTGGCTGGGCTTCTTCCCCATCCAACAGGAGTTTATTTGGGGGATTGCAGTCTATATTGTTTTAGTTGTGCTCTGTGAAGGCCTTCCAAGCTTTAGTTTTTATTCTCTTATTACAAGAGTTATATTTTAATCTCAAAGGCGTTATTTTTTATTTGTCAGTATAAAATAAATTTTGCTGAGTTGCAGTTGTTTAACCTGGTGGGTTTCACTGTAGCAGTAGCCAAGTTGCTTTAAGTCTTTAATTATTTATGCACTTACTAAGCTCTCTGTCATCTGCATGCTTGCAATAGAGATTTTATGTTTAGATCATTGTTTCCAACAAAAAAAAAAAAAACAAAACCCTGAACAATGTACCCAACAAATCAAACCCACAACCAAACCAGTTGGAAATAGCAATGTACTAAGAAGAGGTCACTAGGGACCTTAACACACTTCTTTTTATTCTTTGTGAGCCAAAAAGTCATAAGAAAGAAAACATATAATGCAAGTATTTAATAAAATCAAGTTCACCTATTAAGCTGGAAATGAAAATCTAAGATATCAACAGAACAGAGACCACGAACATCATCACAAAAATATAACAGATTGGTTGCTAGTCCTGCTAGCTGACATTATTGATATTTGTAGGCCCTAAGTACTTATTCTTAGAACAATGAATATACTTTACTTGTTTATAGTTTCCAAGGTTTGAGTATTTGGAGTTTTACAGCTTAAAAGAATTTTCTTGGCTTTTCTTTTTCCTGCCTTTTTTT
>VYXF01001937.1:665664-739960 GCA_013397295.1 Polioptila caerulea
ATGTCTCCAATATTTAAAATTAGTTTCAGCTATACTGGTAGGTGGAAAAGTTAGAAACTAATCTGGAAAATTCAAAATTCTTTATTTAGTGGCATGTCTAAAATGAGTTATAAAGAATCACTGCATTATGTCTCAGTAGTTCCATCTTTTTCCTAAGGACTATGATTTATTTCTTAAAAAATCAAATCTTCTATTACATCTATCACATTTCACTTTTTTCAAACTATTGATGCATATGAAAACTAAAACTCAGCATCTATAAATATGTATTAATTATTGAAAAAAAATCCTTTCTCTCTTTCTGTAAACAGAGCAATGTTGACAAGTATACTAGCAAATACTTCTTATCAGAGATAATTGAAAATTGAGTGCAGTTTCACTCCAAGCCACAGAGGAGCATAAGCTTAATTTTGAGCTGTTCAGCATCAAGCAGGGTTGAGGTTGTCTCATCATTTTGGTCATAAAATCTGTAAGAAACAGATCTACAGATAAAGGCACTATGATTGAGAAATTCTGTTGCTTCCATTCAGGTGATGCAGTTACTAGAAAATTAAATTTAGCACCAGCAAATTCTTTAATATATTCCATCTGACTGATTTTTTCAGTGCAAATAGAAAATATGTTCCAGTTTTGTCCGTTTCCTGCAAAATAATTTTACTGGCTTAAAGCCAAGATGAAACACTCAGAGTAGGTCTTTGACATGGGTCGAGTTTTACAGAATGGATCTGGGATTCTTGGTACCAGAAACATCAGTAAAAGGTGCTGGGAGGGAGTTTTTGGGTTGCTAGCAGCAAACTCTAAGTAAAAGCAAGGAAGCAGAATGGGATCATTTGTGCAGGCACAGCCTAACACTTGGAAAAGGAATCAATGATCAGTGTATCTGTTAGAAGTGGGTTTGCACAGCTGAGGTGGGGCATTTGGAGGCTTGTTATAGCATAAATCTCAGCCCCTGTTCTTAGCCTGAGCAAACAGAGGGAGCTGCACTGATTTCACTTAAGCTGTGCATATGTGAATAAGGTGAGCTTGTACCTTTCTGGATCCTGGTAAATAGGAAGCCTCTGCCTCTGTCCATACCTATAAGACAATGTACGATTTTGAGACTCTCAGTCATGCCCTGATCTCAATGCACAAGGTATTCATATGATGCCAGGGAGCTACAGAGACAAAACAGGTTCTGTTAAACAAATCTGCCTTGAAACTTGTGGCTGAATATGCTGAAAACTTTTATTCAAATTTTAGTTGGTTTTGCATGGTCAACAGAACATGGAACTTTACCCTATCTGTTCAGTCTTACTCCAAATAAAGTGCTTAACATCACTTTTACATCAGATTAGGATCGTACAAAACTTACAGTAAAAGGAATTAAAATAGCACAGCAGATGCTCTCCAGACTTGATTCTGTGTGGGTGCTGAGCAACTCTTCCATGGTCTCCAAAGCAGAAGAGTTGGAAGGCTCATGTGGTGTTTGATTGTCCTGATTTCCATATTCATTAACAATTTGTGTGACTGTGTACATGTTGGATCACATGTGCCTCAGATCTCCTTGTCTGTAGAAAACATACAAAACTCTTTTCTTAGCCACAGTATTATTTTGAAACCTCCAATGATGAGGAAGATCAGAGCAGTGGACTTGTCCTCTCACACACAGTGAGTCTTGCACCCCCTGGATGCATATTGTGAAAATCCTTCTTGGCTCTAACTACAATACTCAGACATCAGTCTTCTGGGAAGCTCTAAGAACTGAATAGCACTCCTGCATAGTATTTCTCTTCCTTTCTGTTCCCATTTCTTCACTATGAGATGAATATTTCCTTCCCATTTGTTAACCTGGAGATGAATTCAATTGCATAGTCTTATTAAGATTTACCAGAAACTTTGGCACTTTAATTTCTAACAGAGTCTTGGAAATGTGAGAATCTGTTTAAACATTGCAACAAAAGGTGCTTGGTCTTTTCAAATATCCCTTCACTCTTTTAATAGGAAATAGGGAATAATGGTATATTCCATTACAGCCTTCTTACATGATTCTGTACAAATTCTATAGCTTTTAATAGCTGTCTTCAAGGTTATTGGTGTTTTGGGTTGGGTTTTGATTTTTTTTTTTCTTTCTCATCCTTAGGATCAGATCTAAGTGCAATGACCTGGTTACAATATGTCACTTATTTTGTGTTAAATCTTTGAGTAGTAAGAGTCATGTTTCTAATATAGCACTGACCTCAGGAGTTCTTTTCAGTCCAAGACAGCTTCCAGAGTTCCATATTTATTTTTTCTTCCTTCATTTTAAATGTATGAAAATATCTTTGGCATTGGAGAACGTGGGAAAGTGGAACCATTCATTTTTGCTGTTCCAAAACTGCAACTATATAAACAAATTAACTGGGCCAGTAATGATCAATATATGGAAAGGAGCTATGGTTATGTATTAGGATCATATACCTGATTTTACAACTCCATTTTACAACTAAAAACAACTAAAAATTTTACAACTAAAGCAGCCTATTGCCATCATAGGGCAAGAATTTTAAGCCACTGAAAATCAAGTCTGTTTGCACACCAGTGACTGAGAGGTGGAATTTGTGTACCCCCTTAAGAAACTGGTGTGTAATTCTCCATGGTGAGTTTTCAGCTGTGTTCTTGTTTTGCCTGATGATCCCTTGGGACAGGATGAGTATGGTGAATGTTTCTGTTGCTTAATGTGCTGCAGTTTTGAATAATATTGCTCATATCTCATGAAGTAATAGTGTGATATGAGCAGATTTTCAGGCTACCTGGTTAGATAAAACCCAGAAGAGTTTAGTTGATTTCCAGCCAGTATATAGTCCTACCCATTTAAGACACAAGCTGTGTTTTTGTTTGCTAGTGGTTCTGTGAGGTGCTACACATTTTGAATACTGAAGAGCCATATTTATCATGATTTTCCTAATCTTCTGCTGGTATTGACACTGTTGAAGCAAATCTGTTCCTGCCACCTGTGTCCTCAGAAAGGCGTGGTATTGCAGAAGGAAGGATGTCTGAGCTGAATCCCCAGTTTTAAAGAAACAAGTATTTTCCACAGGTAAAACTTTTTTCTTTTTTTCCTGATTCATTTCTGTAGTTGCTGTTATTGGAAATTATCCTGAGTTTTGAAAGTCTGGTTTATAGGGATTAATCAAAGCATAACACTTGAGGCCAGTTTACATGCCGAGAATCATACACAAATACACATAGCATTTCTAAATGCCTGTGTATCTTTCAGCATAACCTCTGTGTTTATAAACACATTTGAATCAGCACTGCTGTTCATTAGGTAACCAATTGTGAGCTTAATGTATCTGTATTAATACCAAACATCTGGTTCTTCTGGAGCAGAATCCCATAATGTACACAATACAATGAAACAATGTCCCTGTTTTATGTTGAGTGATCCTGAGGTCCTCTACTTATTTTTAGTTTGTAGCATAGACTTTTTTATGTCTCTGACATACTGGTTGCTACTATGTTCTATTCATATGTGGAGTTTCTGGAGGTATATGATATTTCTTAGGAGCATTTCATTCCTTGGGATCAAGAGACGTGGCTGATCAAGGGAGGTTGTTCTTCCCTGTCAAGGATGCTCTTAGATGAGTTAGACACACATTAAGAGCTGCCTATTCAGCCTGTATCAAAATCTGTCACAGGCTGGGGGCTTGCCTTTCTGCAGTATGTGAGAGGCAGCTATTTCCTCTCATCAAATGATTTTCTGTTCTTTACTTTCAGAGGGATTTGCCTGTGTGCTGTGGCTCCTGTGGTCACACTGGGGTTGCAGTTTGCTGTGTATTGCCCACAGGATGAGCCATTCAAAAGCCGCAGCTCATGAAATAGGAAAATTCATATACTTGTTTTTGTCCTCAGTGGATGAGTAAATGGTGTCCCCTTTTTTTGGACAGTGTCACATCTTCTGTTAGTGAGCTCACTAGGATAGAAAGTATCAGGTTCACGTCTTTGTGATCATAATTTGAACGCAGCTTCTTTGGACTTTCATCTGTTCAGCTGTCACAAGTCTGACATAAACTTGTGGTCATAGATGATTTGAGCCAACTAACCAATGGATCTTTGATTTGGAAAGGAAAGAGACTAACATACTCTACTCCCTCTAATTAGTTAAACATCACTATTTTTTGCTTTTCCAAGTGATATGGGTTAGCTTTGCATTCTAATTACTATAATTGTAATGACCATTTCTGGTACAAAATCACCTGAGTCTTTTAGAGGTGCTTGACTACTTGATTATTGCAACTTTTAAAAAATCTTAATAAAAAACTATTACTTTTTTTTCCCCCTTCTGTGCCTGTGTTTTTCAGACATCTTGTCAAGGCTTGCTGTTTGTTATGAGAGTAGACCCTTACTGTGGAATCACAGACATAACATTTGACCTGGAAAAAAAAGTAGTTCTAACAAAGGGTTGAATCTTCATTATTGAAGACGTTGAAGTGAAAAGTAGCCTGATTAAAGACAGCAGTATTGAGTTTTTGCCATTAGACTAGAAAGGCTGAATTGTTACTAAAAGCCATGAAGAAGGGGACTCTGGAATTTGTGGTGAAAGGAAATTGAAAAGAAACAGAACATTTGGATTCATGTTTCATGAAATAATGTGTGTGACAGAATAGGAAGGCAGTCTGGGGGAAAATTGACATAATTTTTTCCTACAACTGGGAGAGGCCAGATAAATATGTCAGTGTTAACAAGTGAACTATTGTGTACTTAGAAAAAAAAGATGCAGAACAATTTGTAAATATTAATTTGCATTGGCCTTAGAAAAATGTTTAATAATATACAAAAATGTACTTTTTCTCTGTAGCATCTTTATGAGTCCATACTAATTACAAATCTTTCTTTGGTTTTCTTTAGTTTTATAGGATCAGTTCTTCATTTAGCTTCACTTATCTTAATTATGAAGCTATAAAATTAAATATTTCCCACTGTATTTTCTTACAGCCACATGAGAAATAGAGAATTATGGTATGCTATAGTATTCAGTCTTTCAGATAGGAAAGAAAAAAGACGTTATTAGAATCAAGAGTGTTAGCTAAAACGACAGAAAACAAAACCAATAAGGATAATTTTTTTTTTTTTTTTTTTTTTAAACAAAAGAAAAAAGTGAATTCTTTAATGTTGATGTACATGTAGTAATGAAAACCATGGCTTTCAAAGTAAGAAGGAAAAAATCAATCTTGGATAATTGAAGTATGGTCTGGAAGTAAATAATAAAGTTGGAATATAAAATCATTGTGAATAAATGGACATAGGAAAAGCTATATGCAAAGAAAAAAAAGAGGTAACTGCTTTTTAGAAGAAAGCAAAAAATTGGGAAGTGGTCACCTCACAAATGTCCTGAAACTTACTTTCAGAAAGTAGCCAGATCCCACAACCAAATGTTCACAGCAGCGGATTTTAATTTCTTTATTTCAGTAGAACAAATGCAAATTTGTCATCATTTCAGCCACTCTGTTATTGCCCCATGGTAACATCAATGTTTCGTCGTTATTTTGGTGGTAATTATCTGAACTGCTTCTGTTCCTTTGTTCAGTAATTTGTTTTCAATCATTTATGAGAGAAATTAGGCACTTTCTTAGCATACTTCAGTTCATGGCTTTTATTAGCAGTGGATTTCAGAGAATTTCTCAGGCACAATTCTGTCTTTAGGAACAACCACATCAGAAGATCTCACATGGTGAGGTTACACATGCTTTGGATGTCTAGAAATTTTATTTGTATAAAAGGAAGAGTTGAAAATGTATGTATTTATACACTTGACTTATTTGTATAGAGGTTCTTTAACCTAAACCTTCCTCACAGGAGAAGGTCAAGTCTTTTTGACTTTCCTCTAGACAACAGGAAATTAATATCTCTTTTCAGGCATTTATTTTCATCTCATATTAAGGAAAATGCCTGTATTCAGATAAAAATAAATTGACTTGAGGAATTGTCTTAAAATAAAATGTGTAGATTTTGGAGCAAGATTTCTTGTTTGCTTGGCAGTCAGTAGAGATTCCCATGGACAGAAGATAGCCTGGTTCTCTTCCCCCACTTTAGACCTTGCAAAGCTTCCTGCTATAAAACTATCTTGTCTGGCTTCTGCTGCTGTTTGCCTCGAGAAATCCTCAGGACAAGCACAGTAAATATTAAACCACCAGCCTCACAGGTGATGTGAGGCAACTGTAGAACCTGCCTGGCATAACATTATTGTGTAATTTTGTATGTTTGGCCCTGGTGACTGTAAAGCACGAGGATAGGAGACTTGACCACACACATATTTTGTTTTCAGATCCAAAGTCCGTTCCTGTGTGACACTTTCCTGCTAGGAGAATGGCCATGTAAATGTTGCTACAGAGGCAGACAAAGAGGAGAAACACAGGCACAGAAAAGGGAAGTAGCAGCAGGGATGTATTGCAAAAGTTTTGTGTTATCATTTATTATGCAAATCCCAGTGGTCAAGTGATAAGCAGCCTCTCTCTGATGGAGGCAATGCTGTAGTTCTTCATGTAGGAATTTGTAGATACCAAAAAATCTTTCTGGTATACCTTGTCATCATGTACAGAGGCAACATGCCTTTTTTCAAAAAAAGGAGCAGAAAGGCTTATATACTTTTTAATGAACTTTGAGAGCCCTTTATAGAACATTAACAAATGTCTGATGGCTGCTGTGTTCATATAAACAATATTTTTTTTTCTTGGTCTTGTGCTTTAGCCCATAAACTGTTGATATTTCCAACCTCCAGCCAAATTAATGCTCAAGAGGATACATGTTTCTACAGTCTCCAAAGAGCTGGAAATCACCAGTTGCATCCAGGAATTTCCTTTTTAAAGCATGTTAAATTTAGTGGGAATGTTTCTTGAACAACCTTAGACATGTCTGTGTTGGGCTGTTATGTTTTTTTTTTCATGCCAGCATCTATTAATTTGATTACTTGTGCTTTAAAACCAACTGAAAATACATAGTTAACAATGTAAGTGTTGGCAACTCAGACTTTTTTCTCACAGATTGAAGATATAGTCAGAGTTAGTATTCACAGTTTTAAGTCATTGAATTGTTGTAGAATTATAGATTATATATAGAAATTATAGATTATATATAGAAATATAGATTGTGAATGGCCCTTAAAGAACTTGAAACGATGGAGTGAAAATATCTGGAAACCTTGGGAATTTTTTCTGTTCCTTTCTTTTCTTGCTTTTTATTCTAAACCTTTAGAAAACAGAGTGCAAACTTACTTAAGAAGAACAGCAAAAACCATTTCTCAGGTTGTCTTTAAATATATCATTGCTGTTGATTCAGCTTGCTAGACTGTACAACTCATCAGATCAATTCTGGGCTATATTTTCACATAAAATACTCTCTGAGTTCAGTTTCAAACTGACAAATTCTGGGTTTTTTTGTTACTGACATGACCACCAAGAATTTTGATCGCAGCAAAAAGCATTGTTCAACTAAAGGTTCTATTCAGGTGAAAAGCTCTCTTGTGCTGAGCCAAGGACCTGCACAGGGTGTAGTCAGAATATCCAGGAAAGAAAAAGAAAGACTCATTGCTTTTCAGGGAATTTCACATCTTCCAGTTCACTTGGATGTTACTGCTAAATGTTCCTTCATTAAATGTAAGATACCTAAATCACATTAAATTGACTATAGGTTAAAATAAACCTCTTTTATGCGTTTTCAGGGGGTTGCATATAAAGTCAGCATATACAGTGTTTTCATTTTTTGATTTTTGTTTAGTTTTCTTTTGGCTTTGGTTTATTCTTTAGTTTGGTTTTGTTTCTTTTTATTCCTTGGTTAGAAATGGAATGTTGGTTTGAAAGTCTAAATTCTGAACATATTTAATAATATATCAGAAAAACAGATATAAAGGACCTCAATAATGTATAATCCCAGCCCCAAGTACATAGCAGTTGAAGAATGCATTCACAGAAAAACAAAAGCCTGAATAAATGCACCTTTATAAATTTTTTTTCCTTCACTCTGTACTTTAACCATCACATCCATACTTTTATTTAAAATACAAGTGAAGATTTGTTTTGGAGGGAGTTCATTCAGATGCCATTTTGTAGTGGCTGCTTGCAACCACAAAGTGTATTAGCATTTTAACTTGGGCTTGAGTTGCTTATTCTGTCACAGATGCTAACAATTCAGACCTTCTGTGAATCATGACAAAACAAAATATTTATATTTATAATTTGACAGGAAATTTTTAACAAATAGGAACTGTCTTCTGTAAATTTACTTGTCAGTACTTAGAAAAATTTCAACAAGCTAAGCAGGTTTGTTTATTGTTGGTTTTATTATTTTTATTTTATAATTTTCATTTCATTCTCGTGTGCTTAGTCGATTTATTTATAAGACCTAATAAATCTTAACTTTCACTCAATAGGTAAATATCAAAAGATATTTACCTTTTTATTTCTATGCTAATGTCTTCATTATCTCTCACATCATCTTTGTTCTTTTTTGAAGTTTGAAATGTTTCTTCCCATATCCTCTGCTAACCTTTACATTGGCCCCAACATCTAGCTTTGCATAGTCTACATTCCTTTGCTTTCCCCTCACAGAAGAGTGGTTCCCTTGCAGACTTAAACACATGACAGGTAGTTGGAAGAGTAGAGGACATAACTCCAGATACTCCTCACCTATGGAAATCCTTAGATGAATTTATTGGAGAAAAAGGTAGCATTTATTCTGAGGGCAGTAAAGCTGTACCTTGTAATTCCATACAATTCCTGTAAGTGAAGGTTTACTCAGTGCCTAATGCCCTGACTGTGGCCAAGAGCAAGGAATCAAATTAGGAAAACACTGGTTATATTTTATAGACATTCAAAGTCGATTTCTTCTGCTCTTGATGTCAGAAGAGACAGCTTCATTGCTGTGCAGTAGCTTTCTGTATTTCTGTATTTCACCACCTTATTTTAAAATGATAATTTATATCAAATCTATGATTTCAGGAATGAAAGGGAAACCGAATCCGGCATATATGACTTTTAAAAAACAGAATTGAAGGAGAAGGAAGGTATTGCACATTGCTTTGAGTACAGCTGATTCTTTCTGGGAAGAGATTTTGTGAGGGAAGCCTTGACTGCACTAAGTAAAACCAGTGTTGATTAGGCAGAAGTGGATGGTAGTTGATTGGGAGTGGACAGACTGAAAAAAATTATCCCAAGCCAGTTTATAGCCTCAGCTACATCTGTTGCTGCATTTACTGGAAATTTTTACATGAAAACCTGGTTTGCAAGCTGGAGTTTGGAATAACTTTTCTTTACATTGGACCCTGACTTTCCTGCGAAAAGCAATTAAAACCATATGTATCACTTTTTTGGATGCAGAATTCCCTTTGTCCTACACAGACCTGGGAGCATTATGGGTAACATAAGAGCTGAATTATGAAAATAGTTACAAAACAAAGTAACTTTTCCAGTGCATTTTACAGAATAATTTTTTCACCAGGTACATTTGTCTACATAGAATTTTTTCCTTGCTTTTTCTGTTTGTTTGGTTTTTTTTCTTTAATGTCTTTAAGCAATTTTGAAATCTTGGTATCAAGCTTTTCCTTTGGCATTCCTTGGAGCATTTATTGCCCTTAATTGGTTTTAATGTCTTTTAAATGCCAGCCCCAAATTACACATTTGGTTATTTACCGCCAGCTGAGAGATTAGGCAAATGCAAACTGATTTGTGTGGCTACGAAAACCACACGAGTGGAAGCCAATCATATTGATCACTTCAGCCAATTATTCTTGTACAAGACATGGTTATCCCATTTTATTCACCAATATGCAGTAAAGCAAGCTAGCAGCTAAGAGTTGTTCCATGATGAAAGCCTCTTTGCTTAAAACTCTGGTATCACTGCTGTGAAGGACAAGTCTTGTAACATATTTTTACAATCTTTTCAAGAATACAACCCAAAGTTACTGAGACAAGAAAAAAAAAATGCTGGCACAATTAGGGTTGGGTTGAGAAGTAGCAGTTCCTGGCCAACTAAAAGGTTTTAGATTTACTTTTGGGTTCAGCAATATATTTTGAAAGGAAAACTGTTGACAAGAGTGCAAGTATTTTGAAGGTCTGTGGTGTGATGGGCTCAATCAGGAATGGAAGTTCTGTTTGTTTCCAAGATTTCTGTTGGCTTTGAAACTCGTACGTCTCAATACCTCCAAAACTAAACCCAGCCTATATAGTACTGGCTGTAGCCAGATGAAGTGTAAGGGATTTACTTAGCAGTAGATGGGTTTCATTTCATTCCAGTGCAGATGCAAAGTGAGAATTGCAAAGGAGTTCAATCAGGATGCAGATGCCTCTGGTTGCAGACTTTACTAGAAGAGAAACGCCACCCTCAGTCATGGGGGGTTTATTCCTTTGTCCATTGTCATTTGGGCTCCCTCTTCTCTCCTGCTGCAAGATTTGTCATTTTATAAATCATTTTGTGCTGCTAAGATCTCCTTTTCAGCTCATTTGAGTTGCAGTGTTAGGAAGGAATGCCCTCCTCCAAAAGGTCAAGCTTGTTGTTTATTATCAGTGAAAAGGTTTCTCTGTTTTCTCGTCCTTTAAATTCTAATACCATCCTTCTTTTCTGTGCCACCAACCAGCTTTGTTTCACTCTGAAATGACCAGCAAGAGTACTATTAAAATTTATGTGGCTTAACCTCTTCTCTGTGAAAATGGCCAGCAAAGCTAATATTTCAAGGCCCTCTCTGCATTCTCCATAGTGGTTTAAAATAGTGTGTTTTAGTAATGCTTGCAAAAGCATGTGTAGAAGAGGGAGTGGAATCATAAGATCAGAATTTAAAAATAGCATCTTTGGAAAAGTTAATATTGAGAGTTTTTTAAAATTCATTCATATTCAGGGATGTAAATACCTCTGAGGGGAAGGAAAATAAAAAGAAAAAAAAAAAGCTTAAGATTCTCTTTTTGACATATTTTCTTGATGCTTTTGTGAATGTGGAATATATTAGGTCTACATTATCCATCATTTCTCCATTATGAAATCTCAGTTCATTAAGTCTTATCTGCAGCCTTTGAATAGAATGCAGCCTTCTTTTTTTTTTTTTTTTCAGTAGCAGGGCAGGTTACTCCTTATCACTCTTAGACCTTGCAGATGTTTCCCTTGTAGCCATGTATAAAATGGCTGATATGGCATGAATCTCCATATGACAAATAACCTTCGAGTGCCAGAATCCTATGTTGGATTCCACTTCAGCTCCTAATCTCATACACATCTTCTTGTGATACGACAATTCAGGGCAACAGAAAAGATTGACTAATTAAAAAAAAAAAAAATGTTTTATTCGGGAAAAGGTATTTTAATAGGGAAGACGTGAAAGCAGGATTGATGGGATATGAAGTTTGCATTGTAATGCACAAAAAAAAGGAAAAAGCTGTGTAAGGAACTGTAAAGGAAGGCTTGTTTCCATCTCCATGGTGGTAGTTCTATCTTCACTATTTGAAAGCATAAAATAACACACTGAACTGATAAAAGTGCCAGTGACACCTGTGCTCCACATTAAGATAAATGGGCTCCTTGCATTCTTGAAGTTTGGTGCATGATGTCCCTTGTTATCTCAGGGCTTCAGCAGTGGCTTTGTGACTATTGCTGAATTCCAAAGCAAATGGATCTTTGATGGCACAGGAGAATTATAGGATGTGTGGGTTTTGTTCTAAATTAAATGTAAGAGCTGCCTTTAAGAAGTCTAAAGGACTTCTTTAAGTCCTTTACTTTAAGAGGTTGTTCTGTAAAAGTATTTTATATAAATATTTCTGGATTTATAAGTCAGGTATTTCATCTGTGCAACAATAAATTTTCTGCCTCCTATAAAGTTATTTTTCCTCTAGTTTCTGTATCCTACTAACAGCATAGGTTTCATACAAGAATTCCTGGATTTCTTAAATTCCTTAGGGCTGAACAAACAAAAATAAAAAAAAATGGAACAAGGCTTAAGCTCTTGGGCCCATTAGGATACAAAGGCAGATTCATTCCCTGGTCACATTGACTTATGGGGTTAAAAAAAAAAATAGAGAGAAATGTGCACGTGCAGGTGAGTAGGTTTCTTGGTAGATGAAATGTAAAGCAACCTCCCATCTATCAAGCATGCTGTGCCATATTTTCTTATCAAACTGCTAGCATCTTCTCAGCTGTTGGCTTTGCCATCTCGTAGGCGCCTACATCTGAAAACTGGCTGGAAGGGTAAAGAAAATCTGTCTGTGTTGGAACACTACTTGTGAGAGAAGGAACAAGCCTTGGAGGAATCCTGAACTCCAGACAAGAGGCAGCAGAGGTGCTGCTGACCTCTGCAACTCATTTTAAAGCTCAGCCTTGTGTGAGATGCTAAGCAGAGCATTGCTTGTTAAAGTCAGGGGAAGATGAAGGCAGCAGCTTTGCTGAGACTTGTGCTGCACCACAGCTTGACTCATTGCTGGAAAGGAGCTGAGCAAAGAATCGGTGCCAGAATCAGCCCAGCAGCCGCGCAAAGGGCGGGAGTTGGGAGAATGCTCAGGAGTGTCAAAGTCTGGGAACTCGATCCAAGAAGCAGAGCAAAGAAATTGAGAGGGCTGCAGAAGGTGGGCTAGCCCAGAGATGTCTGAGCTGCCCATACAAAAAGGCATCAGGACTCCAAACTGATTGGGAAGGCTTCCAGGAGAGAAACATCACCTTTGCTAAAACCACTGAGGTTTTTTTAAAATACTTTAAAAAATATTTTTTAATTATTATTAAGTTTTTTCCTTCTAGTGATCTAAGCAGCCAAGCACTGGCAAGCTGCTTCAGAATGTGTCAGTCCTGAGACAGATGTTAAAAAAAAAAAAATCTTTACTTATTCACTTAAGGAAACAGATCTTTTCCTTTATTTTAGATTTTGGTTTACTATTGCTTTTGCAAACTAAGAAAAATGTGTAGTCATTACTTCCTCTTCTTTAGGTAGAGGCTAGACTAGCATTTTGATGACAAAAAAAAATGAGTGAGTTTTACTGCAGACAATTAAACTAGGACAATTTTTAATAGTTTCTGTATGCATGAATATACAGAATGAAACCAGGCAAAACAGTCGGGGGCAGATTTTTTCCTCTTCATTCAGATAAACTGCAGGAAGTCTTGCTAAATTTTTCAGTGGGATAAATAACTCACTTGCAAGGTCAAAGTGGTGCTGCTGGCATTGTGATCTGGCTTTGTGTTCTCCAGTACATGTATCAGTGTGTGAGCTGCAGTGGAGGTGGCATTTCAGTGCTCTGACAGCAGCCTTGAGCTAAAACACACCCTGGTTCCAAGGATCCAGAACACTTCTGGGAGGACAAAAATCACCAGATAACATGTTTCAAGATGTGGTGAGGATATCTTATTTCTAGGAAATAATGTGTTTGATGATTGTCAGATCATCTTAGTCTTTCTCTTATCTTACAATATTGTAGATACAAAGAAGTATATTCTTCCAGCAAAGCAAAAATGTAGCCATATGCTTACAAAATTAGAATTTGAATTGAATAAAAGGTAAGAAAATGTCATTAGAACACAATTCTAATCCCAAACATTAAAGAAGATTGGGTACCAGTAATCTTTCTCAACAGGGAGCACTGGAAGCATCTCTCAAGCATGCACACTGCAGACCAACTTCTCAGAGCAGCCTCATTCCATGATTACTGGCTTCCAAGAATATTCCCAGTACATCAGATAAACACTGGCAGCAAAAAGCCTTCAGAATTAATCTGGGCACTCTACTTGGGTCTCTGCAAATTTGGTGGCTTCATTAATTAAGAGTTGTGTTTTGCTAAAAATGCATTTAAAATGTTAGTAGGTCATCCTAGATGGAGTTAATTCTGGTGTTTACATTTTGTATCTTCATTTTCTGACTTGAACTTGCCTTTTTCTCCCCTCCTTAAGTATAAGAGAAGAGCAAGTGCCCACGTTGGAAGTGGCATGTGTTTTATCAGGCAAAGCTCTTACTGCATTGTCACCTCTACTGAAGTACTTTAAATCTCACATGTTGTTAAGAAATGTTTACAATTCAATTCTTAATACATAATTCTCAACTCCAGTTGAGTCCCCAGTATTTGTGAAAAAACAAATGTGACAGAATGGGAAAAAGGAGTAAATGGAGAAAAGGGAGAATGGTGTTTCAAGCAGGCACTTAGAGAGTTGCACTCAGTTTAAGAGGCCTTATCTCAACAACTGGTTTATTCATTCAAATCTGGAAAAATACTCTCTGTTCTAACAACCAGAAATTGGACCAGTAAAAATACATGGCATTTTTTTCTTTTTAAAAGAGCAAAGCAGTGTTTAGTAACTTCAGAGTGATCTGGATATATTTCAGTTTAGATAACTGATCCCAGTTAACTATGGCTGGTAATCACCAAGGTTGTACTGAACTTAAGCTATCTGTTTTCTGATATTGAGAAGCTGTGGCACTGTAGGGTATCTGTGCTTCACTGTGAATCCTAATAATGGTCTTTATTTTCAGGTTGTAGGCTAAGGAGATGTGAAAGTGCACTCAATAGTGGGTGCATTTCTCTGTTCATCTCTTTTAACTTTTACCCAGATCTGCATTGCAGAGGTGATTTGAGTTTTGTTTGAGTCTCACTTCATACAAAAAGGAGATTTGGGAAAGCAGCCCATAACTGAAGTAGCTGTTAAAATTCTGACTATTTTTTAAAAATAATTATTACTTCTAGATCCCCTTGGGAGAGGGGAGTAGGTATTCATTCAAGAGATCAGCCACAGAGCTAACAGTCACAGCCCAAACCCTCTCATCTCCTATGAAACTGGTCAGTACACTGCAAAACTGAGCCCTTAGTAGTTAAGTATTACAAAATATAGTTGCATTTTTTTATCTTTTAGTGCATTTTTCATAGATTAAGGTAACTCTTTTTATCCCATGAAGTGGTATAAATGCAGCATGTGGTGCTGTTGTTATCTGAAGTACTTGAACTATGGGAGTTCAGTGCAGGAAGCTTTCCTTGAGGAACATTTGAAAAAGAAGTTTAGCTCCTGTGATGTCCCTCCTGTGATGTAGTGGGACCCAGTATTGCATAAATATGTATAAACTAATATTTGACACAGATTCTTGAGTATGAGATGTCTTGAGGGAGCTGGTTAATTAGAGCCTTGCTTTGGTTTCTTCTTGAGCTTTCTGAAGCAGATGTGAGAACTGAGGAGTATAAAAGGTGCTGTGGACTTATCTGGATTAAATGTCTCTTGAATAGTGGAAGAGGAGACAGTAGGGCTGGATTCTCTTGCCCCTCAGGATCATGCAGAGTTTTCTGTTTCTGTGTTACCAGGATGACACATGTCCCAGTATAATTTCCAGATGGCTTTTGAAGTTGGATGTAAAAAGTATTTGCTAAATGACTCTCAGAAGAGCGCCCAAACTGTGCTCCATTGTCAGAAGCAGTGAAAAGCTCATCTCCCTAGTTAAAACCATAGGGCTGTTTTGTGGGGATACTTGTTTCCAAATGTCTCTGGGTTCTAACGCATTTTGTTACAAAGATTTTCTTACGTATTTTGTCAGTGATAGATTTCGTTGCCTGAAATATATATGAAAACATTATATAAGTGCAGTCAGAGAATGAGGAGTATGAGCACACCCAGATAAATTATCTCAATATACTCAGAGAAAGAAATCCTGACTGTAGATCTAAAAGTCAAAAATAAAGCTTCTGTTGACTTCAGTTGGGAAGAATTCAACCCAGAGAAAATAAGAAACATGCCTTACGTGAACCGATGTCAAGATGTATCTCCTCTGCTCCACAGAAAGAGGATATTTAAAATATTTATGTAAATATTTCAAAGGCCTGCCAGTTGAGCTTTGTTAAAGGAACCTGCATGTGTGTTGACCTTATGTTTGTTTGTTTCACGGAAAACCCATGCAGCTGCTTTTCATAACTGTGTTCACATCTGCTCTTGCTAAATCACTGTGCGCCTGGTTTCCGAAGGAAATGAGTTTTATGTGATTACACCGTGTGTGCCGGGGTGTGCGTGCACACGTGCAGCCACACGAATGGGAATGTCTCCCAAAACGACAGAGTTTTAACCCACTGGCCAGTTTAACCAAACCTGAAGACAGGGCCCAGTTTCTGAGACAAAATTGCTACAAATTTCCTGAAATGCAGGCACCTAGAACTGGAGACTTTGGAGGAAGTAGCGAGCATGAGTTCAGCCCTGTGAGGCGCCAGGGAACAGAGACGTTGGAAGTGACCTAACTAATGGAAAGCTGCCTTGTTAGGTGCTGGAGTAACTGGTTATGAGAGAGAATCATCTGCAAGGAATCAGACATCAGTAATTTCATTGCTCGCAAAATTGTGTTTTCTAATGAATTCTCGTTTTATTAAAAAACGAGAATTTTTATTAATTATTCGTTTTATTAAAAAAAAAAATCCCCAAACACACCAAAAAAGGTCATTTTGTTAGTAGTAATAACCATAGTCGCTGTTTTAGGGTAGGAAATTTTAGATTTAAGAGAAGAAGAAAGCATGAAGGGTTAGTGCTAGTTTTTATTGGCAAAAGCTTTGGATGGTAATGGGTGTGAAAGCAGTAAATTACTTCTGCAGTTTGTCCTAAGGAAAGGAGAATAAAACCATCAAGTTACATCTTTTAGGTTACATGAATTTGCTATGTACAACAAAACTTGCATAGAAGAAAAATCTAGCTTCAGAAAACTCCCTTGAATTATTTCTCAGTTGCATTGGTGATGTTTCTCATTGTTTTCCTCCTATGGAACAGATCCACCTGTGTGATACTAGGATATAAAGGAAAATTGTAAGCAATAGATTGTAGAAATCTTTAAAAGTCACCTAATCTAGCTGTGATTGATGTATACAAAGAGACATGTATCAGACTGGTTGCATAAATATATATATATATATGTGTGTATGTGTGTGTGTCTGTGTATATATGGGTGAGAGAGTGAATAACAGAGTAGGAGAAGGATCTTTCTTATTGGAAAGGGAATTTGTAGCTCACTAAAATCTAAAAAACCTTTCTTTCCAGCCCTGACAGGCTGTGAAATATTATACTTTAAACCTGTCACTATTCTGGGACTGAATCTTGCTTCTCTTGTACCTCAGGGAAGTGTAATTTGGGAGGCTCTGCATGGGGGTGTTTTAGGATAGAGAGGTAAGTGGGAAATCCACAGTGAAGGAAGAGAAAGAAAGGAAACAATTCCTGGTGAAGGTGGAAAGTTTTGTGGTTTTTTTTTTTTTTAANAGAAAGAAAGGAAACATTTCCTGGTGAAGGTGGAAAGTTTGGGGGGGGGGAGGTTTATTATTTTTTAAAAGTAATTGGAGATGTTCATATGTTCAAAAGGCAGAAATGTTAGAAATGGCCTTAGGGAAAATGCATTAATGGGAGCACAAGTATGGAACATGTGAGTGGTCAACAGGACAAGATGAATTAAACTTAAAGTACAGTTACAGGCTTAATTAGAAGACTTTTTAGATTTATTACATGAATTTGCAGTGTAATTGCCTTCAAAGTAATAAAAGCAGAGGTGATTCCTTACTAAGGCTTACCTTTTCTAGGATATTACTGGTTTTACCAAGCAAAAACCCTATTTTTTTTGTTGAGCAAATTTCAAGATTTTGAAACCCCAAAACGAGTGCTTTTTTCTCTCAATAGTACATATAATGATGAAAGAGAGAGACAGTTTCTGTGTGTGCACACAAAAGTTTCTCAGGGAGGGATTTCAACCATGTCCTGTGAGGTAGAAATACCCAGTTTTTTTGTAGAAAAAGCCACAGGGAAAAGTCACTTTAAAACATGCCATAGCTGAGCTGGAATGCTTCATGATGGAAGCTCAAAATAACTGCAGAGTATAGTTTGAATGTAATTCAAGTGATGGGAAAGAAAGAATATTAGCAGCCCTGCATCTCTCATTTAGCTGAACATCAGCAAATGGACACTTCATTTGATATCTTGACATCTCTTTGTTTTTATATATTTGGCTGGTATATATCAAGGAAGACACAATGCAATTTCTTTGAACTCTGCTGCCAAACATCTGTAAAAGTTTATTTGGCACATGGTTGTAATTTTGAGCTGTGTGTATGGCAAAGATGTGTATATGTCTCTGCACAGAAGTTAAACCGGTGAATCTGCCACATTTGTCTAAAAGATTTCATTTATCCAACATCTTTTTGAATTATATATCAAGTTAAAAATGTAATATTTAAAAGGTTTCTTTGTGTTTAGGTGTACCTTTGAACAGAGTGCTCAGTAAAGACCCTACATTGGCTCTAGGATTTTGGATGAAGAAATATAAATAATTTACATATGCACATATTTTGTTCACCACAGACACCGAGAATCAATTTACTTTTGTAAGTGTGATCTGCAACCAAACCATTTCTGATATAAGTGAAAATGTTTGGATTGCTAGCACAGAATGGAGGACTGTGTAAATCCCAGTTTTCCTCTGAAATTAAACTTTGTGACTGTTTTTTTTTTAATGCAGCCTAATATGATCTTTTTTTCTTCCAGGATCATATGGTGGATGCTTTTAATGAAAATACACAGATACTTTTGTAAAATCTGTTTCCTTTTCTGTCACTGGAATAAAAGCTTTTGCTCATGACAGATGTGTGCTTTGGCACTCAGTCACTGCTTCAGGGGACTTCACATAGAATCCACAGACTCTGAGAAGATTTGAGGGACTCTTTTTTGTGGCAGTCTGTGAATTCAGGGCCTTATTCCCCTCATATTTATTTTTATCTATTTATTTTAAAACGCAGACAATAATAAATTTGTATTTCTGCAGTACTGGAGGTTACCATCCTATAGTCGCTGCTTGGAGACTGCCTCTTTTTTTACTCACCTGAGAAGACCCTGGGGATAACTTGAGAGTGGAAAAGGAGGCCCTTGAGAGCAGCTGATGAGAGGGGACGTGGAGGTGCCCATGGGCAAGGTCAAACAGGGAGCACTGGCAGAGAGCAGGGATGAAACTCAGAGGTTTCACTCAGGGTTTGCCATAAATCAATGGTATAGAATGGTTTGGGTTGGAAGAGACTTTAAAGATAAGAATTTGACTTAGGTTGAATCTTCAGTTCTGAATTTTATGCCATTAAGCTCTTTTGACTTGTTGATGAAACCATTAGCAAATCAACGTACTCTCTTGTTGAAAACACTTTAAAGCACTGAAATGCTTGAGGCCTGCAGAAAGGTCCTTGTATCTCAGTGGCAGATCTATGAATGAATGAATGAATGCAGAGTGTGCTGTGTTATGTTCCTGGGCTGTTTACAGAAATAGCTATATTTTGCTGTAATCTGATATGCATATTCATATTTCATGTTAGAAAATCTGCAACGACTTTGCTGAAAGATTACTGAAAACTGTGCCTTTTCAATTCCATAGCAGAATCATCAGAAAATGCCATACTCAAACTGAGTGTAAAATGCAACCCCTCTTTTACTTCATCCCTGTGAAGTGCAGCTCCTTGATGTCAGCATTCTGAGTCCAGTATTTGCATTAGGAAATACTTCCTATCTGCTAGTGGGAATAATTAAAATGGATTCCTGTGGTGAGAATAGATGCCATGGCTTTCATTGTGCCCCATTTTCCATGTGTAATTGAACAGCTTTGTAGTGAGAGAACAAAGGTTAGATGTATGCAGGTTTATCTGGATACTAGGTTTCAATTAGAGGAAAACCCAGTTCTTTCTACCTTTTCCACTTTTTCCAGGTTCTCTGAAGCTTGTATGCAAAGGGCATGGTAATTACCTCCTCCATCACTTCACCACTGTTGAGGGGCTTTTTATTTTTACCCAAAATTATTTGGTCTTGGATCCTAATCTGGGAAACAGAGAGGTAACTAACAAGCATTGACAGAAAAAAATCAGGATCATCTCACAATGTATTAAAAAAAAAAATCATGACTGGTGATTCTTGCTTATTTTTATGAGTATTCAAGCAAATGCATGGCTCAGCTGAAAATCTTCAGGGAGCAAAGGAGCTGTGTCCTTTGCAGAGAGAGGCTTAGAAGATGCAGTTTTATTTTAGGGGGATACTGTTCTTATTATTGCTATTATAATCATAGTATTAGGCTGCTAATGTTTTTGCTGTCTCTAAAACAGCCTTTGAGGAGTTCCAGTTTCCTGTGTGGTGATATGGTCAGTAGAATAATGTGGTCCCAGCAGTATTGTATTCCAAATCATCTACCTCTAATACCTGTCATTGCCAAATAGCAGGTGTGGATTTGAGGGGTTTTTTGGTATTTTTGCTATGTTTGTTTTGTTTGATTTCTTTGTTAGCCAAATGTCATTGGAGCTTGCAACTTACACATATGAAGTATGAGACTGAACCTCAAATATTGTTTTGGAAGAGTTTGTCTCGTTTTCATTCTGATTTCACACCTAAAAAATTTTACAGAAAGACCTGACTTACCTGGCTCTAGCAGCACTTGTCTCTAACAGATTACATGAATTGTCTTTATTTTAAAGGCAACTAAACTATGGAGAAAATTACTGGGTGAGAGTGTCTGTAAAATCTACCAAAACCAAATTAAAACAGTGCAAATGTAAGCACACATGAAACTGTAAATCAAGTTACAACTTTAGAGCGTTTTCCCTCTGCCTTGCTGTTCTTTTTGAGCTTCCTGAACTTGAACTGAGTGAAAGCAGCAAAACTTTCATCTGCATGATACTTTATATTTATGGTTATTAGATTTGGACTATTATTCCTGTTTTCATTTCATGAGAGTGACAGTGCTGGTGACAGTCTTAAAATCCTTACAGCATTGCTTTTTGATAGAAGCAATTAGATGTGATAACACCTTGAACCTTTTAGTGATATTTAGTTTGTTTTTTTGAGAATGCTCATGGAGACAGAGTTTTTATTTAGGCTTTCTAGACAGGTTTTGAGGGAAATTGCTGCTTCTGTTCTTTTTGGAGACCGAGGCAGAGAGATGTGAGTTGAATTGTTCAGGGCGTCAGGAAAAGCTGAGTCAAACCAGCTGGATCCTCAGACCACCAATCCAGCACCCCTTGGAGCAGAGCCCTTTGCCACCCCGGAGCTGCTGCACTGGAAACCAGTTTGACATGGAGCACTCCAGGCCCTGAGGGATTTGCACACTAATCCTTTGTGTGACAACACTCGCATCTCCGGCTTGCAAACATGGGGGTGATGAGTGTGCTGTAAGTGTTTGGATAGATAAAAACAGAATGAACTGTTAAAATGGCCTCATTTTTTAACTTGTAAAAAAATTCTCAGCAGGGCAAGATATTACCAGTGCTAAGAACAGCTCTGAAAGGATGTCAAGATAGTGCTACTATCAACATGAGCGTTTGTGGTGATCCTTCAGAAAAAAAATAAGCTGAGAAACAATTTTTCTTCGTTCTCTCCCAGGGGACTTACTGACTAGTGATGACTTGTCTGGCTCAGCTATGTGTATTCTAATTCACTTTCTGAGCCAAGATCAGTCAACACTCATTAGAAGTAAACTTCAGCACTTAGTTCAGATTCAGTAAATAGCTTTATTAGTTTAGGTGAAATACTCTTAAGTCTTCAGCCTTACCCAGATGACACAGTAATCGGGGTGTAACAAGGAGAGAAACTGTTCATAAATCCTTCTGTTATCTTAGTGTCACTGAAATGGAGTTGAGTTTTATAAATTACTGGTTTGGCTCTCTTTCTGTGGAGATTCTGCTGTTACAAACCCAAGATGCACTCATTTCATCTAGATGTAAGCTTAATTTAAATTCAGAAAACTATTTGATCACTGAATTATAACTGCCTGATGCAAAACTAAATGTAGACCAGAGTTGGAGTTTCTAAAAATCCAATCTTTTAAATAAGAATATGTACTAGAATAAGTAAAATGAACTAATTCATACAATATAGACATCATCTGTTAGTGGTGGTAAAGCACTTTAGCACGAAAGTTTATTGGTTTTATTAAAAACACATTGTCTCACTACACATAAGAATGCATTTGTCCTTGGGCTACAAGTTTGTTTAAAGAAACAGTTTTTAACCACTTCAAAATCATAACAGGCTAACCTGTTTCACCAAAGGAAACCAAACCAACAGTTGTAAAAGAACAGTTGTCTTTTTTGTGGAAGTGGTTTTATACAATGCTTTTAAATTTCATACCATCCATAAGTGTACCCAAATATAAAATCATAGATAATTACTCAATGCAGTAAACAAGGAATTACACTTCATCTTCAATTTTGAATTTGCTTTTTTGGCATAAGTTGGGTGAATGGCATTACTTTAGCAGTTCTTCTTTTCTTCTCCATACCATTCTTTAAATAAAAATCCTACATTCCAACATCTTGCAACCAGTCAGTTTGCAGCAGTGTTAGAGAATCACAGCCATAGAAGCAGCCAGGATTTACCTGAAAAATGCTCTCAGGTAAATTACATAGGAGATGGCCTGTGAATGAGGCTTTTAAAATTATTTTTATAAAATCAACAGCAAAGCAGCAGAAAAAAAAAACAAAAACAAACCCACAACAAAAAACCCAAAACAACCACGACATGTTTGCAAGCAGGTTTGCTTAGAATCAGATGCTTGTGTTGGTCCTTGAGTAGTTGTTACAAGCCCAAGGCCTCATCTGAAACCAGTCACTCTCAGGATCTTGGGATGTACCAGGACTTTCAGTGGATCTCCTGATTTTTTAGAACTGCTGACAAACAAGTAGTGAGGATGTACGTATTTGTTGGTATATGTATATGTATATATAAATCTGTGATTTTTAAGCATATTAAGCTGTTGTTTCTTCATTTGGGGATTTTGTCTATGAGAAGGGGATGGGAGGCAATAAAACGGGTTGGAATTGAATAATAGGTTCAGGTTCTGAGATAATTTAAAATCTTTGTCTTATTACAAAAAATTATTAATACTTGGGCAATTTGAAGACATAGAAACCTATAGAAGAGTATATTGCTTGTGTGTAGTTTTACATCTTCGTGAATATCTTGAACTGCAGTCCTCTTTCTTCCTGTCATCTCTTGTGGTTGTTCCTGAACTTCAATGATCTGACTTGAATTCAAGTTAACATGATTACTTAAAACTTTAAAGTCCAGCAGTAATTAGAGTACACCTAATGTCAACAGGGCTTCAAGGAGCTTCCTAAAGAATTTAAATTTAATTTGAGCACACATAAAATGGTCGCCTAGACCCAGGTATGGCAGGAGCCTCATTATCCAATAAAAGTCAGTGACATGAAGTCCTCATATATTTTGTCCCAGGAATCTGACAGACATTTTCTGTGCAGGATTTGATAGTATGAGAGCAAATGTAAAGATGAAGTTCCAATTATGGTACTTCTTATTTAAATCTGCATCTTTTAGTAACCTCATGCTCCCTTAGGAAAAGGTGAATGGAAATGATCAGATCCATATCTGAATAAACATTTTTCATGTTACAAACAGGCCGTAGTAAAATCTCAGTTGTACAATTTCAGCATGATTTAAATCTATTTAATGGATGGTTTGCAGACTTTTATTTCAGAATTTAATGTGTGTGTAAAATATAGTGGAAGTGTCTTGTTAATATTTTGTCAGGTTAATATATTGATCATGTGGTCAAGGAAGATGTGTCCGTCCATGGCAAACATAGGACATTAAGAACAGAAAGCTATGAATAAGTTAAATTTCTTACCATATGTGAGTAGACTTGTAGCAGTATGAAGAGGATGGAAGGATTTTCATTAACATAAACCCATTTTAGTTTCTGAAGGGCTCAGTGATCTAAATCCTCTCAGTATTTATCTACGTTTCAGTATTTATGTCGAGATCTAGGTCACGCTCTACATCTAATTGAGGTTTTCATACAGCCTTCATGTTTCTAATGTTTTGTGACCTTTGGCTGTGTGGGAAGCCATGTGGTTTTTTTCAGCCAGGAACCTGGGACCAGAGAAAATAAAGGCAGGTTTGCACAGTGCAGTCAATCAGCGTGGTTCTGTTCCCACATTTGTAAATGCTGATGAGTGGTTTTGTCACTTCAGGTGCTGGGTTATGTGCTGTCACAGATTTCAGACCTGGATGATAATCACACATGATCCCTTTCTAACACTGCTGATGTTTTGCAGCCTTTTAGGCAAAACCATGAAACATCAGTAAATTAACCCAAGTCCTAGCATTCTCATTTTGGTACAGATAATTTTATACTTCTTGATTAAACTTCACTTTTCATGGAAGAACCAAAATTTTAGTCCATCTTTGTGTTGTGGAGCATCGTGTGAATACTGGTAAATTCTGTAGTGTGCACACCCAGCTGTTTCTGTGAACATGGCATCAAAAATGTGATAGTTTTATTGTAAGCTACAAGTACTACTTAGTAAATTAAATGCTGACATGTTTGGTAAGGGAAAGAATTTTGACAGTATCACTGTAAAACAAGATGATTTTCAACACCAAATACTTAAAGCAGCTTGAAGCCTAAATCTGCTACAAACTAAATTACTCTGGTAGAATGCCTGACTTTTTGTGGAGAACACAACTCACAAATAAGCATAGGATGGAGCTGCCAATTTTATTGCTTACATAAACCAAATGCTTAGCGTTTAAGACATTGTTCAGAAAGACAGCATTAAAAGTTTCTCCATGAATCACAAGGAGAAATAAACTTAATTGCTGACCTCTTGGGTGTGAGAGGTATCCTGTGTGTGCTACCAACACATATATATATATAGTGGGTGTTAGTGCTAATATTCTTTCCTTCTCATTGTTGTATGGGAGTAAGTTTAAGTATTATTATTATTAAAGTCTTGGAATTTAAACATATATTTGTTAAAGTTACTCAGTGATTCAGGCCAGAGAGAGGCAAAGAGAAATATGCTGTTCAGTGCTTAGCTTAACCCGACACAAATGGCTAAAATCCTGCACCACAAACTGGGGTTGGGACAGGGGAAGAGGGAAAGATAATCCAAATTACTTTCTTTCATTATGAGGCAGTGAATAAGTTGCTCTCTACGTTGTCCTTCTGTCTTCCTTTCTTTTGCAGGAAATATTTGAAAGATGATGATAGATCCTGTAATCACCAACTATGTCTGTGGGTGTTAGGCTTTTACATGGAAATGAAATGGGTTTTCTGACTCTTTGTCACTTGTTTTTTTGAGAACATCTCAGGAACCTGCCCTGTGTGATGGATCCTTGAAAAACTGGTTTGGAGACAAATGCAGCCCAAAAGATGCTGTATTTTTGTCTCAGTTGCCCATAAAGCTGAACTGCAGAACGAGGGTGAGCCCAGCCTGTAATTTTTGCTATGTGCTCTGTAGAGGAAACAAATGGGAACTGACCTTCCTCCCAATGGGGGAAACACTAGGAAGTGCTCAAAAATAGTGTATTTGCTCTTTCCATCTGTAACTCTCAGTAATTATTTGTTTGTTGCTGTTAAAACACTTGTCAGATGTTTTCAATTACTTTATTCTAACTGAGGATAAATAAAACACATTCTTGAGGTTGTTAGGAAGAACAGTTCCATCCCTGTTCCTGGTTAGAGATTATACAGGATATGCATACATAACAGTGCGTATGATATTGCAAAATAATGTTGCTTACATAAAGGAATTCTATGGAGTTTTGGCTTCAAACAGGTGCTCTCCTAAGCTCTCCACAACCATTGCCTGGTTCCACGTCGCCTTTTTTTGTTGTTGGGTGTCCCTGTAATGTAGAACAATCTCCATCACTCTGTATTGCCATTATTGAAGACTGGTGCTGATGTGAAACAGTGCAAAGTAATTGCTAGGCCTTGTTTGTTTGCTTGCTTTGTATTTGAGAAAAAGCAGGACAGTTCTGGAAATAACCTAAATTTTAAAAATCCTCAACTCTTAACAGCAGTGTTGCTTAATTAGGGGTGTTGGGTACAATTTAAAATAGTTAATTGTAAGGGAAAAAAAAAAAAAAAAAAAAAGCCCACCATCTGGTAAAATCTCCCTGAACAAGTATCTAATGGAGAACAGCTCCCAAAGACATGGAGATGAGGAGTACCTGTGGGGAAAGAAGACCAAGACAAGACAGGAGGAGGACAAGGGGCTGTGAGATCTGGGAAACAGATTTCATGAGCTATCCCTTCTGTGAGAGTGGCTCTGAAGCAGTCTCTGGTGAATAGAGAGGAGATCACTCACAGTGACCTCCCTTCATCCCCTAAAGTGCAATTGCTGGTTTCAGCCATGGGGATCAGTAAATGCAGCAATAATAATGAGTGCTGGCAAATCTCTGGTTTAATCTGTTGGTGCTAAGATTGCTTGTCTTTTGTCCATGCACACAAGTGAAAAAGGCTGGCTCCAGTGTAACTATCCTGCTTTGAAATCCCCTTCAAGAACTTTAACTTAAGAAGTATCCTAGTGTGCGTCCTTACAGGTTGCAAACATTGAACATTTGTTTTTCACATGTTGATGCTTTCTTAATTCTTTCTCTTCCTTCAGGCCTAATCTTTTCCTGTACCATCAAAAGAAGAATTCAATCTTCCGTTAGAAAAATCTGTTGAAAATTCCTGTTATGTTTATGTGTGTGCAAATGTGTATAAACCAGTGGATTTTAAATAGAATTCATTATGAAACGGGAATTCCTTGTTTTCTTTCATTTTGTTTGGTCAACTGAAAAAGAACATCTGTACCATCAGCCTCACTGCAATTTTCCACCCTGGCAATTACCCACATGAGGAAAGATCATGTGCTATTTTAGAGAGCAGGATATAATTGTGCAGGGTTTCTGTTGATCTGGGTAATTTAGTGGAAAAACTCTGATTAGACTAATTTTGCCAAAAGGTAGTAAGGGACACATTAGATGGCTTACCTGTAATTTAGATTTCTTTTAAGCTAGGTACAAATTGATGTTTTTGTGTACATAAAAAGACATCAGAAAAACATGTATTATTCATAGGTACTGCTTTCTAATGGCAACTAAAACTTTTTAAATGCATAATGCATTTGCACTAAGGAAAATATGTCCAATATTTCTTAAATGTCAAATATATTTAAATATTTAAAAATTAGTTGAATTTGTGCTTCATATAGCAATATATTTAAAAAAGTGCATTCAGCATTGTGGGTTGTTTTGAAAATGCATTATCCAGTTAGCAACTAAATAAAATATTTATCTGACATGCTGACATAAAGATGCAAAATCATTGTAGTATAATTCTTTCTATGGAGGTCTTAAAGTGAGGTCAAATTTCCATTCATTTCTAGGCAATGTACAAGGTTGCTAGAAGGTCACCTCTTCTGAATAAATAGAGAAATAGTTACAGTAGAAGACAATGAAAGCCGCTCAGTTGAATCTTTAAGTGCTTATTCTTTGTGCAATTGCAGAGAATTACAGCAATTGTTGAGTCGTATTATTTTTGCACATTGCAAGCTGGAGTAAAGAATCTCATCCAAGTATCATTACAATCATTGTGAGGATTATTGCTTGATAGGGCCTCATCCATCCTGTTAGGTGCTCTGCCTTTTGTTTTCCAAGAACTTTGTGAAAAATACGTCTGAATCATCCGTAGAGAATCTTGTTTGTGAATCTGGAGATGCTTCTGCCATCAAAAGCTCAGAATCATCTTTCCCAAGTCTTGTAGTTTGCCGTGATGTGTGTGACATTCAGATGTTACCAACTGATTGGGGGAATGGACCCATCCTGACTTCGGTGTAACTTTAAAGTGCAAAGATATGAAGCCTCTGCAAAGGGTTGGAAACTTAGCCAGGTGCAGAAAAAAAAGCAGAGGTTCAATCAGGAGTAATAACTGCACAGCCAAAGAAGTACAAAAGGAAGACACCACACACAGGCCTCTTCTGCCTCCTTGATGGTGCCCTCCTGCAGGGGATTAAAACAAATCTGATATTCGTTTGGGGGCTCTTCATTTGTCCCTTGGAATTTGAGTTTCTCCACAAATCCTCTTTTCAGGTAAATCAGGCAAAATTGCTTCTCCCAAAAGGTGAAGGTAAAGACCAGGAAGGGCCTGAAGTCGACACCATTGTTTGTTTGCTCACCCTCAAGCTGCCCTGTCCATCTGTCTTTGTTTCCATCAGCCTTCCTCTGTGCTGAATGCTGCCTGTGCTCAGAAATTATCTTACCTAGGAGAATAATTTTGAATGAACAGTTTTCTTATTTTTGGGCCATGTGAGTCTTTCCCCAGTACATTAAATAGTCCATCATGTTGTACTACAGAACCTCTGACTACCTTAACATTTTAGTGCTTTACTGTTCCTTCTGTGATCTCTATTACAATAAAGGACTGCAAGTGACAAGGCAGTCAGGAGTAGTGCACTGTCCCTACTTATTTAAATTCATATTTGAAAATTCCGCTGACATTATGCAGTTCATAATTTAATTTAGGAAGCATTAGTGTTGTTGACCCTGGCTTTGTGCTGGGTGTTTTTATTTTTCCTTTCTTCTCCAGTACCACTGTCTGTGGTTATTAAAATGCTTAGGGACCTGATTTTCCAAGGTGCTCCTCAGCCAGAGATTCAATAGTTCACTGATTAATAGGTCTGAAAATGAGGCTTCTTGTGTGCATTCTGTTGAGCACTGACCTTCTGTAAAAGACACAACGATGTCTTCCCCAGCCAGTCTTGCAGAACTGCCCAAGAAATGGATCTTGCTGAATTAGTGCTGAATTGTTCAAAATCCAGTATGATTTCTATAATCTAAAAATGCACTGAGGATTTGCTGAGTCATTTTATTCCTGGTATTGTAGAGAACAGCAGTAAACCTTTTGTTTACTGACTTTCAAGGAAAGCTTTTATTTTATATTTTCTGATTGTGGCACCACTGTTTCCATTGCACTCTTTCTAATGACATTTAGGTCTTTTCCCTGACTGCCATAATTTAATTTATTGCTAGTATGTATACATGCATGAATAGTTCAGATTTCATTTCCTAGACAGTAATTTGCACTTCTGGCATTTAATTTCATTTGCTGTTGGGCTGTATGTTTTATAGTTTCTGACTGGCTTTTCCCTCAACAAAACGCTGCCAGCATGAAATAATTGGTATGGGAAAAGACTGCACACATGGATTATGTATAAAGGGACTTAATTGATTAGCTTTGCAAAAGATCCAAGCTTTGCTTGGTATACATTTGCCCCAGTTTAGTCAATGATACCAAATTTTTAAGGATGGCTCAGCACATCAAAAAAATGCCTTCTCTTTTGTCATGGGGGTGGATGCTCAGTTTTACTGGGTACAAACCCACTTGACTGTACTTTGTAATTCTTGAAATATGGGACAAAATCTCAAAGTTTTCAGAATTTTGCCTTTGGATGGTATTTGGACTGCTGTAGGGTTGCATAATGGTATTGCTTTAGCTTTTCAATATAGTCTTTTTTTAATTTGTATTTGATCATATAATAATCAAAATTCACTTTGCATTCTATGAAAAATTCACATGACAACCTAATATAAGATAGCGATAGTTTGTCAGTAATAGAGTAGAGGAAATTAAAAAGTGTCTTGTGTGGCTCATAAAAATGATCAGGTCACTTCTAAAATAATTACTTCATAAAATTACCCAGAGGAGAAGTTCTGCTGAATGTTTCTGCAGAAGCTTTTTAAATCAAAGAAATATTTCTTCAGTTTAGATTTGTCAGACAATTCACACAGTACTGTATTTTCTTCCCCTTTGTGCTTTGGCCCAACACTTGAGAAGAGAATTATGAATGTAAATGAATACAAATCAATAGGAATGCTGTTTTATTATTTCACTGGGAATTTCTGTGCAATTTGAGAGCAACTTGCTACAAGTTGAGCAGACGATTAAAGTTAACCTTGATCTTTAGCCAGCTAGGTTGGCTTACATTCTATCAGCAAGGGAATTAAATTTACTCGGACACATTTTAATTGGCATTTATGCAACATGTACTCACAGATGCTGAATTCATTGAGAAATACTGAGTGCCATCTGTTTAACTCTATTTCCTCTCTATTAAAGTATAATAAAATAAGGCCAGGTCCTTCTGGCTTGCTAATATATTTGTCTTTCAGAATACAATATTTTAATTACCACATCAATAATGTGTTATTCTGTGCTAGATATTAATTTCTGTGTATAATTAAAACTAACCTTATTTTCTGTGCTCTTTTTCGTGGCTGTTTCCTCTGAAACTTGAAATGTCTTTAAAAATACTGGATGATTGTTTCAGTGCTTGCTCAGTGTAGGTGCTACTAATAGATTCACATGGAAAAATATTTGAAGTAACCAAGTAATATCCAGCTCATTTCTGAAGAATTTGGCTGCCTTTAAAAACACGACTGATTGTTATTGGCTGATCATATTTCCCAAAGTAAATATGTATAAATTCTGGATGCATTCTATTTAGTGATAAACAACACATACACAGGTTAGTACTCCACATTTTTTTTGGAACATGAGAAAAAAAAGGTGTTTTGATAAGAGTATATGGACAGTGTAGGATACATATATATGTGTGTGTGTAAAAAGCATTCATGCACTATTTTCCAACCTCCTATGGTAAATGTAACAACATAAATAAATACCATATGATGTTTTTCATAAATGGACAAAGCTGTTTTCAATCCCTGGTACCTCATGTGGGGCTGGATCCTGTTACTGCATTCTAGGCTGTGGTGAATTTGGGCTCAAATGCTTCATTCTGACTCAGATGGTCTCAGGTGTAAAATCACAGGTAAGAAAGCAGTGCTGAATGTAGGTCATGTAATTGCACCCCTCCACTCTTCAGTAAGGAAGTAATAAAAAAGGCAGCTCCCATTCTATAAAAAATATGGTTGTTAGTGTTATTTAAGGTTTTTTAAGGGTTTTTTTCTTGTTGTGTTTTGCTCTTGGTGGGCTTTTGGCTTGGTTTGGGTTTTTACCTGAACACTTCTCATACACTTTTACCAGATTCAAGACATTTTCCCTGCTTTTGGCATTTAGAGGGAGAACTGACTGATCTCTCCCTGATTGAAGAAAACTTTTAAGCATATCTAAACTTATGATTGCTACAGAAACACTGGGACATGCTTAAGCACTTGGCTAACTTAGGTTTCAATATTTCTTTTTTATTTTTGCATTAATGGAACTCATGAAATATGCAAATTTTCATGATGAGGCATAGAAGGTTCTTTTAATTTAAAAATTATAGTTGTCTCTAAAGTTACCTTTCCTTTCCATTTTTATGGCAGGAACTGTTTAATGCAAGAAGAGTTTTCCAAACTGTTTAGGTTATACTTCTACTTGTGCACATGCCACTCTTTTTGAGCACTGTTGTTTCCTGCATGAGAAATGAGTTTTGGTGGTTGGTTTTTTTAATGATGAAATGCTCATATTCGTTCCTCTGTTGGATTTCCATGTTTTTCTACTTTACGTTAAATCAGCTTTTGAATTAATTTAGATCTGTGTTATAGGAAAGTGTAAAACTTGCAGAGGGTAAGGAGATTAGAACATAAAATATGGAATACAGCAAGTTAATAAGATGAAAGAACTATGGTAACATCTAACCATGAAATCACATACCCTCTCTCTTTCTGTTTTGTTTTTTTTTTTTTTCCACTGTATCTTCTCTCCTCCCAAGACTTTCTTTGCTGAGTAAACTGGCTGATATTTGAATGTAATTTTTCAGATTATACAGATAATTTGTGACATTTTCCTCTTGTACTTGTGCAAGATACTTGCCTTTGATAGTGTATTTGTGGTGCTGTCTTTATGTAAAGCCTGTTACAACAGTGCCTCACCTTTCATCATTTCTCTATGGTGGGTTATATTGAAATAATAGTAATTCCCTTGCATACTATGCAATTAGCCTTGCTAGATGATATTGGATCCTCAGATTCAGTTTCAAAGGAAAGGTTAAGACACCATAAGTATCTTTTTCCTTTGAAGTATGCTATAGAGACTTCATCTGGGGATGAAAGGGTGCTGACTTCCAGGCCAGTGGGGGCTTAAAGGAAGAATGCTCATCTCAAATATGGGCAAATGAGATTGTTTCCATCTCTCTGCAAACAGTGCCCTATAAAACAATGATGCTTCAAAGAGATGAAGAGTTAATCAGATAGATGTTGATGGATATAGCAGGTTCACTATCCAATCAGACCATAGGAAAAGGAAAAAAACCCCAACAATCCCTTCTGGAAAAAAAAAAGCATATAAAATATACATGCATGTAATAGGATTTTCTTGATATTTTTTTCTTGTTACCAGCAGTGCAAAGCTAAGACTATTCCCACTTGAAAAGTATCTTTTTAATTATCCATCTGTTTTTCCCTTACCTTTCATTATTCTGTCTGAATTGGTGGTTCTGTGTGCTTCAAATGGTATGTAGATTAATTTCAGTTCTGGAAGTCTTAAATTATTTATACTGTTTGGGAATAATGTGCATTCCCATTGTTTACAGCTCTGGTGTTTCTGATTATGTAGCATCAGTCTTGTTTTGCTGAGGGTGTCCTCTGTTGATTAACTCTCTGGATAGTTTGATAATGGCCCATATCCAAATGATGTATATACAAATCCCAGTTGTTTCCATGAACCTTGGCAGAGTTTAGTGAGGTATTTGTTACTAGGGATTTTTTAGACAAATATATATAAAGTTACCCCTTTCCTCTTTAAATTGTTTTTCTCTGAGAGATTAGGTAGTTTTATCTGTCACACAGTTTTACATGTTAGAATAGCAAAGGCTACCTAGGCATTATGTGTACAGATACAGTGATAAGAGAAGTTTGACACAATAATGGGAATAAATCCTAGTGACACTTCTTACTTCTGATAGCTAGTGTAACTTTTACAAACTCTGTATAACTCCCTTTATTTTCCCTGCTTACTGTTACACTCTTAAGGTTTCACATTTTAGATCAGGTCCACCAATTCAGTGGATTTGTGATTATATAATACTACTTCTGTGGCTTTTGTAAGGACACCACAGATAGTTTTCTTCTCTCCAAAAAATATCCAAAATATACAAATAGGTTTTAACAGGTAGCAGTAGTGCACAAATACTGTGGTACTACATAATACTCAAAGTATTTCAGTTCTGAGACAAGTATCTCATTTCTGTAAAGCCAACAAGAACTATAGCAAAGTCCAAGTACCTATGTGCACCTTACAGTTTGTATAAACACTAGGAGTGTCTACTATTTAAAAGCATTTTCTGCCCGAAGTAACTGTAGTGCCTCAGTCTGAAAGTTCAGGAAAGCTTTTGAGTAACAACTTGTTGTGGTAATCTACTGAAAGGTGCCAGTCAATTGCATTCAAGCACACAAACAGCAGCAAAGCACTTTTTTCAGCAAAGACAGCATCTCTTTTTGCCTCAGATAATCATATATAAATGAACGTGGTGACTTTGAAGGTTCTTACCTGCTGGTTTGTGTTTTCTTGTTTCCTGACAAGATAAGGCTTACATTGCCTGTTTAGTCCTCTTGCTCCCAGTGGTTTTGTAATCACTACCCAAAGTCTAAGCAATAGATGCACTGTAATGTGAACTTAAAACTTACCTGACATTTCTGAGATTGTTACAGTGGATATCATTCAGGATTTTTTTTATGATATCAAGTGTTGTTAGTTCTCCTGTATGTTTGCTATGTGTGCAGAAAGGAGTTTCAAAGTAGCACAACCTGAAAGAGGTTATTATGTTACCTGTATTTATAAAGAGAAACATTTTTCCTGTAAAGAAATGTCCAAACTGTGCACGTTTCAGGATGACTCCAGTTGGGTCTGTTGGAACCTGGTGTTCAATCTTCTGGTCCAGTTTCATCCATCACCCCCTGGAGTCTTCATTTACTAGAAAATCCTGTAACAACAAAAATATGTCGTCACATTGTGTATCAGAAAAACAAGTGCAAGGATTTTGTCAATCCAGATACGTTTGAGGGGTTGTTCCCTGCCCACTTCCCCCTTCCCCCCAAATCAGTTGTTTCTAAGTGAACTAATAGAATATACTAATAGTTTTATTCTGCAAGTTCAATGGTTTCTAAGTATCCTGTTTGCCAAAATTAATAGCAATGAATTTACTTTTTAAAAAATGTCCTGAAAAGCTGTGGCATTCATATTTCAGCATCTACTGATAGTCTTGACCAAGTCTCATAATGTTTTCAAGCTTACTTTTTGTGCCTAAACATACAGAGAAGAACCAAGCCACTGAACTGACTTGAAAATTGTTTCAGAGTTCTTGGAGAAATGAAAGGATCCTGGTCTCGCACAATACCACATTTGCTTTTTCTCTCTATTACAATTCTGAATAAAAATCTAGGAAATTAACCTGGAGGGTCTGCTCAGCAGGGGTAAGAATTGAATTAACAGTTGGTAGGTCATTGTGGAGGGTACAAAACACTCCACAGGTCAGATTTGTGAGGGCAAGGGAAATTTTGTGTAGGTCCTTCTGCTAAGGGTACCCATGCTCATATGGAATCAAGAAAAAGTGTGGTCTGTAGTTTTGCCCAGACTTAAGTTTCATCATTTATAGGCAGAAACACCAAAAGCCAGGGGAAAAAAGATAACTGTCCAATTACTGAAATTTCATGTTACCACTGTAGTTTCCTGGGAAGTTTTTGAGGAGTTTCATTGCGCTGCAGTTTCTCACAGGCTGTGAAAGAAGGAGAAATGCAGAGTTTCCCCCATAAGTACTCGGCACCTTGATACTTTTTGCCTTTCATGGCTGTTCCCATTGTGTCAGTTTGCTTTGCCTTGGATGCATTTGTAAGTTCCCATTTCAAACAGCCTAAGCTCACTTTTCAGTGATCCACTTTCCTTCTGCTTTGATGGTGGGTGCTGATGTGTTGCCCTGCATGCCACAAAGCCCCTGCCAGCCCACTGTGCCTCAGAGCTTCCCAAAGTTGGACACTGGTGGGTGCCAGCATCTCTTTTGTAGCTGTTATTAAAGATATTATCTTTAGCTGCAACACTGAAGTTATGCAACTTCATGTTCCCTGTGTATTAAAGTATTAATGAAAACATGGGGTAGAAAACAATGAATGTGACCTGATATAAAAGGAAGTGTTTAATCAAAATTAGAATCTTCAGTAATGAAATCTGCCTGGCTTTATGCATGTTTGTGTTCACACTGAGCATCGCCCTCAGTTTCCTTTTGTTAATTCTGAATCAGACTTCTGGCTGCTGCCTTACCACATGGGGGGATCCACAGCTCTGTGCACTCCTTCCTGCCAGCAGTACAGCAGACTCTGCTAACAGGCAATGTTTCTCTGATTTTTCCTCAGTAGCACTCACTGCACATTAAATACTAACATATTGATCAATTGGCACTTTGCCTTCGAATATCTCATAGGGCTTGAAGCCAGCGTGAGAGTCCAAATGCAGAAGTACTTTTCTGTGTGATTTTACTGTCTTTTGCCATTTATGATAGCGTATAAATCTCCAAGAGCTGCAATTCAGAGCTCCAGCTTGGTGAATTTGGTGTGTCTGTTTGCTTTCAAAACCATTTTTCATTGTTTTAGCTATTAACTTTGCTACTTTTTGTAATGCTCTTCGTAGAATTTCACAATATTTGAAGCCTCCAGATGCTTTCCTAAATTATGAGATGTCACTGTAAATCATAAAAGCGTCTGTCTTGAGTTTTTTCAAATTCTGAACAATAAAACAATTGAGTGTGTGATATTTTGCTGTGCCTTTGTGTAGTGGGAAAGCAGAATGATTCATTTCTTAGAATATGCCTGAAATAGAACAAATGTTTGCCTGTACCATTTGGGATCTAACTGAAAGCAGTTAATTGAATTAGATGAAGACTGTATTTCTCTATATGACTTCTGTGTAAGGCTGTCTGCCATTTTCCCCTGAGGTGATTCCCTGCATTGTTTTCTAAAACAAGCAAGAATAATTTGGAAAGTATATGATATTTGGCATAAATGTAATTTTGAAACGGTGTATCCATTTCTACCACGGCAATCTCTTGTCAATTTATGTCTTGATTGTTTTAGGATGTAAAAAACAAGATAGCATTACCACAAGGATGATACATTCACACATTGGGGAACGCAGGGTATAATTGATGAAACATCTACTGTCTAACAGAGGTATGTCCTGCTGTATAGCAGTCTGGAGAGCTGAACAAAGACAGTGGAGCTCTGTGGTCTGTACATTCTGCCAAGACAAAAGCGTTGTATACAATAAGAGAACAATAGAACAGAATAAAAGTGTATGTAATAGTTCAGCAACATTTCTGAGCTGTGTGGCCTTGCTGCAGTGTGTGGTGCCAACAAGTGCTGTTCTTAGCTCTGCTGTTATTCAGAATGAGCCACTCAGCCATATGAAGTGCCTGTGTCTTGCCCCTTCTGACTGATGATTCAGGCTTGACCTCATGTGTAATGGGGAAATATAATTTTCCAGAATATTAAAGAAGCGACTTCGCTGTTTCAGTGTGGTAATGATATTGTATATTCTCTGATATTAAAATGTCATTTTTTTCAACCACACTAAGAGCATAATGGGGATTTTTTTTCATGGAAATAGTGTCCTTTCAATAAATGTTGATGGTAGTGGTACAGTTATAACACCCGAGAATTTGCATGCTAAGCAGGACAGGACTAAAATTGTTGTGTGGAGGCAGCATCTTTAGCAGAGCACTAACATAGGGCATATGTAGATTGAGAACTACTGCAAAAAAATTCTTATGAAGGGCATGGAAATCTTTATTTCTTTGCACATTTCTCCTCTTACAAGTTTTTGACTCCTTCAGAGTGAAAGGATGATTATAAGCGAACATACAAGTATGGTCAACATTTCAGTCTTTCCTGTACTACAGGAAAAGTGCTGCCAGCTCCATTGGCAAGACTCTGGGGCAGTTGCTTCTCCTCTTTTAACAGCACAGGTTACAACCAGCGAGGTTCCTTCAGATTTGGCCTTCTGAGGAAGCTTCCATCTCAGAAACTATGAAAGTTTCTGAGTGAAAGGGTGAGACCTTTCAGCTCGCTGCACAAGCCAGCATAGCTTGCTATTTGAGAGAAACGCCTTTTAAATCAATTGCAGTCTAGCTTCATTTGCCATCCTAACTCTAACCTTTCATTGGAAACTGGCTGAATGTTTGCTTCTGTCCTTGCTACCTGTATTCCTTTATTCTGAATTAGATGACAGAGGCATTCCTGGGTTGGTTCTTGTATTCTTACTTGAAAAAGATCTCTCTTCTGCTCGTGAAATAAGTTGGGTGAGTAGTTAAGGAAAACGCTGGAATTCAGGTGAAGTATCTTCTCAGCTTTTCTCTTCTCTTGTTTGGTCCTTGTATCTCTTCTTTGATTTCAGTTACCTCTATGATTTAATTTGGATGGCCAAGACATAAAGCCTCTTAGTCTGGTTCTTTTTCTCCATTATAATCTGATCTGAAGGAGGGCCAATACTGCCAGTAGCTCCTTGCAAACTAAACATCAGAATCTTTGTTTGGAGTGTAAAGAGAAAAATATTTATTTACAGAATGTGGACAAATCCCTGATATGAAGATGCACACTCTTCTTTGCCTTAGGAAAACTAGTTTGTGGTGTCTGAAGGACACTTCCTGGCTGAGCTGTGTACAAAACCCCTTGGTTTGTGTTGGTAAGTTTGGAAATATGCTGAGTTAGTCATGCTGAAAATATTGTCTGTAATCCAACATGATTCAAATGACCCCAAAACAAAATGTAAAATGTACTTCTGCTACTACTACTGCCAGAAAATACCTGAAAATATTTAATATTTACAGCAAGTGAAAGGAAATAACCTCTGCAGTTTGTAGGAATTAACCTATTCTTTCAGGAGATCAATTCTTAGTTACAGTTCGTAGATGCCTTGTCCTGGAGCATAATATGTGGTGGATGTTGAGAGGGATTGGTCTTCCTACACAGTCAGTCAAATTAATAATTAGGTCCCTTCTCCTTA
The DNA here is from genome assembly GCA_013397295.1 of Polioptila caerulea. Taxonomy (NCBI): domain Eukaryota; kingdom Metazoa; phylum Chordata; class Aves; order Passeriformes; family Certhiidae; genus Polioptila; species Polioptila caerulea. The sequence goes on from VYXF01001937.1 coordinate 703,379, forward strand.
TCTATTTTCAATTTTCAATCAGCCTAAGGGATACTCTCAGAGCTGCGTGCCTGAGGCATCACAGATCCTTCAGGATTTAATTAGGTTTCCCAGTGCTGCAGCATGCTCTCTGAGGCCTGTCAGTTACCCTTTCTCACAGGAGTTAAAATTGCTCTTTATATGACTTATCAGATTTGGTCATTTAATTGATTCTCAATTCATCATCTAATCCATTTACAATTTCCTTTCCACACATGGAGATACTGTTATAGGCTGACAGCTATGTAGCCCAGTAAGATTCCAGGCAGTACTTAAAGTACAAATCTTAAATGAGTGAAATAAATTCAGACACTCTGAGTGGTTTCCGTAATTTTTTATAATGGTTTTCAGTAACTTTCAGCTAAGGTTTTTACAGAAGTCTTCTTTCTTCTTTTTGGATCCTGCTTCTTAAGCATTCCTTTCTCTCTATTAACAATTGTGAGTTTCTTAATGACAGTAACAAACGACAATAAATATATTTATTTTAGTCTTTCTATGCAATCGTAAGTTTATTGCCAAATGACTAAATATTTAGTTGTTTTTGTGGTGCAACATATTGCTTGATTGAAGCACGTGACATGTATTTGCCATCAACACCTTTTAAATATGTGATCCAGTTGGTGCAGCAGTCCTTGCTTTCCTCCTACTGCAATGGATTAGAAGCAGGCTGGTCTTTTATTTGGTGATATGTATTGCTGAGTGTCTTAGGGAATCTTTTCCAGAAATGGTAATTATTAACCTTCTGTAGATGTAAAGATCCTGATTTGTTGATGCTGTATTGAATCAGCAAATGGTTTAGGTTGGAAAAGACCTTTCAGCTCGCTGAATCCAGCTGTTAACCCAGCACTGACAAGTTCACCCCTCAGCCATGTCCCAAGTGCCCCATGTGCAACCTTTCAGATCCCTCCAGTCATGGTGACTCCACCACTGCCCTGAGCACCATATTCCAATGTCTGAATACCATTTCAATGGAGAATCTTTTTCCTAATACCCAACCTAAACCTCCCTTGATGCAACTTGAGGCCAGTTTCTCTTGTCCTGTCACTTGTCACCTGGGAGCAGAACGCAACCCCCACCTGGCTGAAACCTGTAAGGGAGTTGTAGGGAGTGATCAGGTCTCCCTTGAGCCTCCTTTTCTCCAGCCCCCTCAGCTGCTTCTCACCACTCTTGTGCTCCAGATCCTTCCCCAACTCCATTGCCCCTCTCTGGACATGCTCCTGCACCTCCATGTCCTTCCTGCCCAAGACTGGATGGAGGATTCAAGATGTGGCCTCATCATTGCCGTGTACAGGGGGATCATTCACTCCCTTAGTCCTGCTGGTCATTCTATTCCTTATTCAGGCCAGGTGCCACTGGCCTTCTTGGCCACATGAGCACAACCTGGCTTGTGTTCAGCCACTGTCAGCCAGCACCCCCAGGTCCTTTTCCGATGGGCAGAGGAAAAGCAATCAATCAAACCCATAATTTTTTAGAGACAATCCATTTAGAAACAACTTAAAGGTCGCAGTAATGGAGACAGTACATTTTGTTAACATTTTAGAAGTGTGGTCTTATTTCTCTGCTGCTGTTTTATACATCTGTTGCTTATGTTTAACTCTGTTGTCTTGGTTCTGTTTGTCAGTGCTTAAACAAAGCCATGTTTCTTTGTTGCTTTGCCTGTCGGTGCTCTCTGCTGGTGTCATCAGCCAGGTGGTGCTAATAATGTCAGTACTAAATTACATAGGCTGGTAACATGAACTTAATGCTGCTTTCTGACACCTTTAATCTGTTAATCTTCATACAGCAGAATGAGGTGCAAGATTCAGTAAAATCTTTAGCAGATCTATGTGTTTGAGAGGCAATTCCCCATTGCTGGAAATTCTGCATTACTCTGCTGGGTAGTAGGAATGCAAGTTTTCTGAACTAAAGCATTCCATGTTTACCATATTCAAGTAAAATGCTATTTTTCAGCACTCTTAACTCTTCCAAGTTCAAATTACTGTTAAAATTTCTATATGCCTCTTAAAATGTCTACCAAAATCCTAAAAGTGGTGTCATTTCAAATTTTAAAATAAATCATTGGCAATATGAGAACAAGCATAATAATAAAGGGCAGTTCTTAAATTGTTTCAATGTCTAAAAAAAAAGGCCTTTGGAAATCTTTCCTTGTGCTCATTAACCCTTCAGTTTCTTCCATAGTGACATCATGGAGAAAGTATTTATGAACCAGCTGTTTAAACTAAATTAGTTGATCTCAGTGGTAATAAAGTAGAAAAAACACAGTTGTTTTGCTGAGGAGTTTTAATGGTTGTTTCCTTTCACGAAAGGAGATCTTGAAACAGAAATATGTATAATGTTGTGATCTCAATTACGTAGACTTGGATAAAGGTCTGAACTAACTCTTACAAATATGTGTGACTACTAAGCAAAAAGCCATTTGATTTTAAAGTGCTTTTGTTTCTTCAGACTTTGAGGTGGTAAGGTTTGCTAATGGGCAGAGTTTGAAGCAGAGCAGGACAGCACCATATGAATAGATGATGTTGAATGTGTTGTCATAAATGTATAGCCAAGGATTAGAAATAGACCTCTGCTGTGATGGTGTCGAGTGGTGGTCACTGCTTTCAAATCAGCCTCTTTGCAATGAGCAGCCTCCTCTTCCTGGAACCCTGTTTGCTGTGAATTCCCAGACTGTGCAGTCAGAGGGGCTGTGGTTGGAGCAGTGGCCACGTGTCCTGTGCTCATGTAGTTTGGGATGCTCAGAGAAGGCTGAGGGAGTGGTGGAGATGTGAATACTGAACTGATTGGCATCTGCCTGCCTGTAGAAGGCTTTCAGTCTGACTGAGCAATGGGTAGCAAGAGGTCAGAGTGCTGCAAGGTAGAGAACATAACAGAACTGGAAATGAGGGAAGTGAGGATCTCTAGGCATGCTGGCTGTGGCTTCCAGCCTCTTGGAGCCTTGTAGAAGTGTAGACATCTTTTGAAGTATTCCATACAGCCCTGCTGAACTTGGTCACTGCATGAAATTACTGCCTGCATTACATGAGTGGTCTTGTTAGATGATCACAACAGTAATTTCTGACTATTTATAGCCCTACTCCTTCTGTTCCGTTTTAATGACTATTTATTTTAGTTAACACCAGTGTTGACCTGGTTTTAACACCCTCAGAAAGGAAAAGAAAGCATTTTTTCAGGGAATAAGTTTTTCCTTTTAACTTTTTATGGCTGCATGGAGACTTTTAGGGAGGTCTCTTTAGAAAGAATATTTCTCATTTGTAAATGATCAAGTTTTTTTGTCAAACCAGGCAACAGCTTAATGAGGTCTAAAATATAATGTAGTAACACATGGGTTGACTTAAATTCGATAATGCATACCTTTGTTTATTTCTTTTTTTTTTTTTTGCTTAATTAGGTGTTCTAACACTTTCCTGTTAGTGGCATGCATGTATTAAAAATTATATCCTGACGTCTGTATAAATTTCATGCCAGCAAAGTCTTTAAACAAGGTACCATAATTCTGGCTGATGCTTAAGTTAGTTGTAATTAAAATTAAGCACCTGGTTTGAAGCACTGTTCCAACTGACAACCATCTTATATTTGAATGCCAAAAATGTCTGGTGTGTCTCAGTAAATTTGAATTACAAGTTCAGTAGGTAGTGGGGAAAAGGGATCGTTGCTGATCCTAAATTACAGGAAGACTTCTGCTTTTGAATAACAGCTCAATCCTGACTAAGCAATAATTAGTTTCTCTTTGGTTACAGCTTCATGGGATTAGAAGATTTGTATAACTCCTGAATCTCTTTTTTGTTTTTCTTATCTTACAAGCATTAAAAACAAGCTCTCATTTTTGTTGTTTTGTTCATCATACTCTATTAGTCAAATGAAGTCTTAGGTGGAAACTTAGTTTGTACATACTGATCTTTTGTTGGGGAGGAAAAGGGAAACACAGAAATACTTTTTATATATTTAAAAGAATGAAAATAATAGAATTGGTGGATATAAAAAAAGATTTGAAATCTAGTACAACTTCTAACAAAATTAGCCAAAAGGCAGGGCAGTGGGCCACTAAGGTTGTATTTAGCTTGTTTGATGTCAGGAGAGTTTTGTTTACTGTTGCAAACTTGCTCATTAGCTGAGGTCTAGTTGCTTTTGAAAGAAATGTGGTGATCATTTCTTCTGTTTATTTCACTTTCTTTTTTCACCATTTTTGAGGCACATGCTACTATTCAAAGAAAGATTCAAGTTATCTTCATGCTGAAAAAGTGGAGCTTGTTGGGATATCTTCTGTTAAATGACTGTGATGTAATGTGGCTCACCAGTCTCTCTCTAAGAAGCAGACTTGCAAGAGTGTGTTTTGTGTGGGATGGTGCAAGAGACTTAATGGGAAGCAAGTCTGAGTGATGCCTTTTAATAAGAATTAAAATAGATTAAAATTGCCTTGGACTGATTCAGAAACTTGCAGCACAAGCATCATCATTTCCCTCTTCCTCTCTTCCCTGGGTGACCATGGCTGTAAAATCTTGGTTGATTAGGGATCCCAGACATATTTTGGAGCACTGCTTTGAACTGATCTAGCACAAAGTGTGTGGACTAGAACAGACCTGTATTCAAAATTTTCAGGAAATTTTCTGATTTCCAGATCTGAAACGATACCACCTGTTAAGGCATGATATCCACACTGTCTGATGGTAATTAGTGTGTTCCTTAGAAATTCATTCTTTTCAAGTATTGACTAGAACTTTCTGGTTGGTTTATTTGATCTTGTGTTTAAATATTCATTTCAAATCACAGTTATTTAGAGACAAACTGCAGCAGTAATCTTTCTGAATTAGCTACAATTTATATAGATGACAAAAAATCCTGCCTATCTTCCTCTCATTTCACCCTGTCTCCCTACTCTTTTTCATAGGTGGCAACAAAAAGAAAAAAGCACTGGGTACTTTCTGCATTTTTTGCATTTTGCAAAGCACCGTTTTGGTGCCATCTCTGCTTATCAATAAAAATTTATGTTGCTTGTCCATAAAAATTTATCCTCAAGTGGTTGCCAGTTCCCTTCTTCCCTGAGAAAGATTCTCTGGGGAAAGTAAAACTCTTTAGTGGATTGAAGAGTGCGTAATATGGAGTAGTTGTGTAAGCACTTGACTTTTAAGTGGAGCTACAAAAGTTGCTTTTGAACCTGAATAGTTCAGCACATTCACACAGCAAGATCATGGAGTTGTCCCAGCTGTGCTCTCATGATGGTTACAATCATCCTTCACTGGGTTTCAGAAAATATTAGATAAAATGCTAGAAAACCTTAACCAAGCGCTGGCAGAAAGGAGGTGGAGAGTGTAATATCTATAAAGATTCTTTAAAAGAAGGACAAAAATCAAATGTCCTCTTAATATATCTTTTCATTCCAGCTGCATATATGTAGAAAGAGGTGAAATTTCACCATTTGGTGACAAAGAGCATTTGCTGTAGTGCATTGCAAAGTATATTCTATTATAATTTAAAAAGGAAATGTTTTCTCAATTTACAGTGTGCCTTGACTATGAAGAACAGCAAAGAAAAAGTTAGGGTTTTTTTCAGTAAGGGATGAAAATTTTAGATTTATAACTTCATGCAAGATTGCCAGGGCCTGAGGCAAACAAAACAGAGCATGTATCTACTTTACAGCTGCAAAAATAATTACGATGACTATCTGTGGAGTAATCTCTAATGGATTATATTTTGTTAGCATTTCATTATGCGATGTTAGAGCCAAAATAATTCATAGTAAATGGGGAAAAAAATACTTGTTTTGAAGTATCTGTGGCCTGGACCTTTGATGTCCTCCTAGGCAGGCATTCTATTAAGAACTGGTTAATTTGTGAAAGGTCTTGGTTTGCAGGCAAGGTACTATGCTTGTCAAGCTATTATAAGACTAAGGAGTGTAGAAATTACAGAAGTAATTTGGTTTTATTATGTAAGTACTGGACTTCTTTGTGGCTTCACAGGTGCCAAAGCCATCTGAGGTGCTATCTGGTAATCCTTTCTCTTAGATTTACGAGGTCTTTCAGACTTGAAAACCACTTATGCTTTATTAAGATCACTTGATTTAATTTTTTTTTAAACTTCAGGCTGCTTCTTTTTATATGTCTCTTAAATTTATCCAAGTGATACAATCTTCAGTAATAAGAGACTTCTTACTCATGGTCAAAACACCCCTTTTTTGTATTGCAGAAGAGCTGTGGCATGGCAAATAAACTCTTCTGCACTTTCATGTGCTGTTGGCACTGGGAACTGGATCTGTGGGAGGGAGAGTTTAGTTACTTAGGGCAACTTTTGTGTCTTCTTCTTTAATGTTCTTTAATTTGAAGAAGGGGCGGGGGGAGGGAAAGTAATAATACGATCAGTGGCTCCAAGCCAGATTAAGTCTGTAAAGTATTAAATAGAAAAAATTCTTGGACTTTGGTAGAAGCAGTGTCCAGCTCTCCATTTGCACTGCCTGATTTATAGTGATCCATGTGCCTGGATGGCTTGAGGGTTTCTTGGGAACACAAGAAATGGTCTTTGGCTGTTAACACCAAATTCAGTATAAGCACAACAAGGATATGTAACGTTTTCGGTGTATGTGAGTAGTGTTTTAACACTTCCATAACCAAAAATTAATTTGAAGTGCAATTTTGGTGCATCAATATATAAGGGAACATAGCAAGGAAGATGTAAGAGAATGTTGGTTAAACTTAATAAAGTTTTGTTGAAAGCAGAAGGGAATTTAAAGGATTGATCTTTTGACTTACCTTTCTGAATAACTAAAAATTACATCATTCCCCTTTTCAAAAACATGATGTTATAGCTGAAAATATTTTCAATGTTTCCCTGGTTCATAGAAGGAAATATCCATGAGTCTTGCCTTTTAGAGAAATACTTTGATCTTAGGGGGAGCATGCTTTCTCAGGCTTCTGTACACTAAGAAATAAGTACATGTTTTTTTTGTTGTGTTGGGTTTTGGTTTGGTTTTTTTTTTTTGGTTTTTTGTTTTTTTTAAATAAACTCTGTACTAAATCTGTTGAAGAGACCTATCTGTCCAAGAGAACATGGTCATTCAAAAGCATCTGATTGTTGTAGGCTTGATGACATCCAGGGTCTCCTGCCAATCTAAATGATTCTTTGCTATCTTCTTTAAGTCCTATAATTCTGTTCTATTAGTTTGTATTATTAATGTGATAGAGCAATTTTGTCTTTGACTACACTCTTTCAGAGCATCAGTATATCCTGTTTCCAGGGCATCCAGAAATTTCAGTAATTGAACTGAAATATTTGAAAACTGAGTGCTTCAGTGTGGAAGGGGATTAGCAAATTCAAATGTTTGGTGAAATCTGTACTATATTTAAGTCTTTTTGACACACAGGTATTATTTGTTATTTCCAGAATTTATGTCTTTTATCTGGAATAGTGGCAAAATATTCTTTATTCATTGGTTTTGATTCCTGCCTACACTTCTGCATCAATGTGGAACTTTCCCAGTTGTGTATTATGTTATAATAAAAGCAGGTGTGAGGAAGGTCTGTCCCAAAGCAGGTGACCCAGTTGCCCTCAGACCATTTTAGCAGGTCTTACCAGCATGAAAGACCTTACAGGGAGGGATGCCTTGCTGGTAGCACTGTACCTGCCAATCTGCTAGAAAAACCACACTCCTTATCAGCTGACAATAAATCTCACCTCCCCTTGAAGCAGCAGTAACAACCAAACCCCTGTTGAGTAGTGAATGTCCATGTATCTGGGGTCCATGGCTTGGAGGATATATATATGTATATATATATTTTGCTGCAGCTTCTTGGCATTATTTACTGTTGACACAAGGTTGTTGCAGGTGGCAAGAGAGACCTACAGCTCTGTAAAAATCCTGAGCCCTTTGGGCATTCCATTACCCTGTCCTTTGTTCAATGTGGATGGAGGAGCAGCAGTGGAGAGGACTAGAACGTTCTATTTGTTATCATTTGAGTAATTTATTTTTAGATTAAACCTAATGCCACTTACTTGGCAAGGCTTAGGAATGCCATTATTCTGTTAAACTGTGTCCCTGTGTAGTGGTCTGTTGAGCACAGGATGATGTCTGTCCTTTCCCAGAAAGCAAAATAATCACACATCCATAGTGGATGGCTGGAGGAAACTAGAGTTTTCTAGGCCTAGGATTGCCCAAATGATGAGAAAGAACAAATTCTAACAATTAAGCTACAATAAAAATGTTTTTTTGTGTGCAAAGGTGGTAAAATTGACTTCTGAATAAAGGATATGGTGCTGGTTTAGGCTGAGAGACAGCTACCAGAGATCAAGAAAGATTTTCAATATTTTTTTCTTTAGAAAGACACAAGCCAAATTGCAAAGATGAGTTTGGCTAAGGCTGGGCAAATGTTTAGTGATGTGTAATGTCATCAAAGAACTGGGAAGTTTATTTAGTTCATTATTTTTTGCCCTAAATTCAGGGATAGTTACAATTTGTATGGCCAGTGGCCAAACTTTAACCATAAACCTCTGAGTTACTGGCTGGCTGACCTTGTGTCTCAGGAAAAAAGGGACAGAAAGCAATCTCTGCAGGGCTTCCCCCCAAGTCACACTCTACCTCAGCAGAAGATACTGTGCAATCTTCAACTGTGGTATGAATCATAGATTGGTTTGTGTTGGAAAGGACCTCAAAGATCCTTTGAGGATCTCATTCCAACCCCCTGCCATGGGCAGGGACCCTTCTACTATCCCAGGTTGCTCAGAGCCCCATCCAGCCTGGCCTTGAACACTTCCAAGGATGGGGCAGCCACAGTCTCTCCACAGTCCATGCCAGGGCCTTGCTACACACACAGTAAAGAATTTCTTCCTAATATCTAATCTCAACCTGCCCACTTTCAGTTCAAAGCCATTGCCTATAGTTCTCTCACAACAAGCTCTTGTGAAAAGTCCCTCTTCCAGCTCTGTTGATTACCTGATCTGTTTGTTAATGTGAAATACAGTGACAACAGGCACCATTAAAGGCCAGTACAAAACTCTTTGCTGCAGTATTAGTATATTTTGAGTAACTTTTTGCTTCATTGCCTTGATTCTTTCAGTTCTGCGGGATGACTTCAGACAAAATCCATCAGATGTGATGGTAGCTGTGGGGGAGCCTGCAGTGATGGAATGCCAGCCCCCGAGAGGTCACCCAGAGCCCACTATATCATGGAAGAAGGATGGCACCCCTCTAGATGACAAAGATGAGAGAATTACAGTAAGTACAAAAAGTTTTTCCAAACAACACAAGAATCAGCTAATCCAAAATTTCTTGTCTCTTGAGCATGCGGGCGTCTGCCTGTGCTGTCCTTTCTAGGATGTGTCCTTTCCTTGCCTCACAGGCAAGGGCTAGTTTGCATTTAGCTTGGAATGTAACCTCTCATCTCCTAGCACATCATTGCAGGGTATGCATTTGTTTGTTTAAGAGGCCTATGCAAAACCTATGTTCTTCTCTTCCTCTGAAGAATTAGAAGCTTGTGGAATTGAAATTCATTATACTCATCACCGTCCTATAATTTTCGTACCTCTTATCCACCTAAAAACTTCTGCAACTTGTAATACCTGCCTTTGACTGGAAAGAGAAACTACAAGTAGTCTCGCTGAGATCTTTTGTAATTCTGTTGAAAATAACACATGCAGAAAAGTTGTGCATTGTACTAGAAAGGATAAAAAGGGTTTGGGGATATAGACACATTTCTTTAGAGAGATAATGGCTTATCCTACCGTCTTAAATAAATCTGTTTTTTCATTAGAGGTGTTGTCATACTCATTTGGATCTGTAGCTTGCTGAATACAGTGCAGGACTATTTGAGAGTAAGGATAAAGCAGCTTCTCAAATCATAAAACTATCCTTTTGAAACAGTAAGCTGGTGAGCCTAAACATCTTGCAGAAATGGCAGTGAAAAATGGAGTTCAAGAATCGTTTATTGCTGCCGATATGGTGCTAGAAGAAACATCTTTCCACAGGAGAGATACTGTATCATCTGAACACATACTGTCCTCTTGGTACTGGGAAGATTCCTAGTGTAAAGCAGGATTAGAGGCACATACCATTTCCATGCCTCAATCACATACCAGAATGAGGGAAATGTTTCATGGAAGTACTCTTAGACCCCAGCAACCTAAGTATAAAATTACCACTTTGATTTGAGATTGAAATTGCCTGTTATCCCATTTATTTTTTACAAACAAAACAAAGCCCAGGCATTCTGCAGTTGTGGTGTATGCATACATTTAAATTTTTAAGTACCCTACCCAACCTATACTGATTGCTGGCTATTAACTCTGTTCCTTCAATCATACTTGCTAAGAACTTGCAATTTCCTTTTCAAATCTCCTTCCAACCGTGACAAGTCAATTGACCTGAGATAAAGAGAAGATTCCAGTGCTACCTACGGTTTTTTTTTTCCTCCAGGAACGCTTTCTAAACTTGCATTTTTTATTGCTATAGTTTATTCTCTCTAAGGATTTTCAGGTGCTGCCTATTAAGTACATTTCTTTTGTTATACATGAAAACTGTTCCAGCTGCTAGAATAAAGACATACCCAGAACAAGAGTAGCTATCACTGACTGGCAGTATCACCTGGAGTCATTAAAGCTTTTTTAAGGATGAAATAAAGCCCCTTAGTTTGGCTTTTTTTTTCCAGTGTTTGTATCAAATACTCACCCACACAGTATTCTTTCAGTTTGTCATCTGGCAGAGTTGCTGTGTGTTATCAATGTCACCTCCTAAAAACAAACAAATGAGAGTGAGTTTTGATGTAGGTGTAGATATGCACTTTTTTCAGGTAGCCAAATGCAAGTTTGTTTCCAGAGGTGTAAATTAAAGGAGCTGCCACAGCCCAGCCTAGCTGTGTCCATTCATGTCATATATGCCTGACATCCATGTCCATTTGTGTCACATATGCCTGGCATTGTCCTCAGCAGCACTATTGCTATCCTGGGTACTTCCTCACAGAGACAGGAGAGCCTGAAGCAACATTGTAATGCAGATTTGCATCCTCTTACATCTGTAGCAGGATCTTGCCAAGTGGATAAATATGAATTCAGATGTACCTCTCTACAGCTTTGCAGTAACCATCTGTATGATCTTGCAAGTGCCTGGAAGGGGAGGGGGGATTGGGACCTGAAATGGACAGCCTGTTAGAGGGCAGATGGGAATGAAATGCTAATTGTGAAACCTGACGTAGAATAATTCCATTTCTGTTAATTTATCGACTTAAAGGCATTTCTATTTCAGTTTGGCAACAGGAATAAAAAAAAAAAAACTAGAAGAGTACAAAAGCTAAAATAAGGATAAAATTGATGGGGTTTAAGTGACAGGTTTCTTGTTTTTGTTTTTGTTTTTGTTTTTAATTAAGTGTCTGTATTTAAAATGAGCACCTACTTTCATGTGGTGGCAAAATTTTGATTGACTTGGTGGCAGTAAATTTCCATAAGGCAAGTGTGACTTTCCTCTTTTTAAGCTATGAAATTAGCAGATCAGGAAATGTCAAACTATACGTCTTGATGTTCAATGCATATATAATACCAGTGGGCATTTAATAAATGAAAAAGCTTGGGTGGCTCTGCTTCTAAATGATTTCCAGTTGTTTTCATTCTTATATGTTTGTTGATCTTCAACTCATTACAATTTTAAGAGTTCTGTAACTGTCAAAAGCTGTGTGAAGCATTTCATATTCATGCTTTCCTTTCTGACAAGAAATTTAAAATAAACATTAAGACTGTACTTTTTCTGAATAAGGCATGATGCTTGACATCTTTTTTGATTCATATCTGTGCTTTCTTCAAGAAGATGATATCTCCAGGAAGTAACCTTATTTTTAATACATGGAAGCATTTCTTCTCCTCTGCAATGGCAATGCCATCAAGTCAGAAAAACTGGACTTTTCAGAATGAGTACTAAGAGTGCCAGAGAAACAGAGCTGGAAGCTCCATTCCTGACTGAGAGTTTGAAGCAAAAGATCTAGATAAATAGCAGATAAATAAGATCCAAGTCAAGGCATGACTTCCTCAGAAATGCAATAAAAATAAAATATTATTTTTTCCTGGTTAGAATTAAGGAAATCAAGGTGTTTACGTAGGTGTGATAATAAAAATAAGTGTTTTCATTTTTTTGATCCATTTGTAGGGGAAATAAATGTGCTATGAAGAGAAAAAGTGTATATGTATTTCAGGTTATTAAGTAGAGAATGGAACAAATACGAAATGAAAGTTAAGAGTGAGGGCAGAGCTATCTGTGAAGGGATTTGTAGAAGCAGACATTTTATTTGAGCACAGCTCTTCCAGTAATGCCCAGTTTTAGAGACTTGATGTAGACTCTTCAGTGCACAAATGCCTGCTGGGTGCACCTGATGAAGAATTGTGACCCAAATATTTTTTCTCTCCACTCTTGAGTGTGTTGTCTGTAAACAGTTGTCTCAGTGCACTGGGGCTCAACATGATTTTCCTCATGTGTGTTCTGTACACCATGGTATGAAAGCAAATGCTTGATGTGACTAATCCTTCTCCAAATATTACAAACGAAGCTGGAACAGTGTTGCCTGAGAAGCAAACACTTTAGCTTAATTTATTGAATAGAAAACAGTTATCAAGAGGACAGAGCAGAACTAGTATGATTCCATGCTCATCTAGTTGTTTTTTTTTTTCCTGGGATTACTGTGGAATCAGGAATCTGTCCTGTTATATGTATTTTTATATATATAGTTGAAAAGGAGTGCCTCAGCTCTGTCTGGTGAATAGCTCTAATTTCCCACTGCAAACAGTGTAAAGCTCACGTGTATTTTTCCACTTTCTTATGTGACCCATCTGCACTAGGAGGGGCTGTGTGATGCTCCTCTTGGAGCAGAGACTTGGTAGAGAAGGAAGGTGCAAGGTGTTGCCCGTGAGACAGAGAGAAGGGAGTGCACTGGGGTGGGGACGTTCCAGCCGCTCTCGGTGTTTACACATTTGGCACTGGTGAAGTTCACAGACCCTCCCATTGCTTGGAGCAAGGATCTAGGCCAGGGCTCCAGGCTTCCAGGCATCCTCCCCAGGAGCAGCCCTGCTCCCAGCCCCATCAGTCTAGCCATCTCTTTTGCATGGCAGCACAGTGTCATTAGGAGGCAGCCACGTGTGTCACCTTGGTGCCAGAAGCTGTGAGTTTGCATTCCCGCAGGCTGGGGAGGAAGTGCAATCAGTGTAGTTTCTGCTGACTGCTGCAATCACTGGGTTTGGTCTTTCCAAATGTGTTTTGTCTGGATGCAGTTGGCAGAGCGTCAGTGGCTGCAAGTGCCACTAGCAATGACTTGTTCAGGCACTCACAGTAATCACAGTGAATGCTGGTTGCTTGTAAGCCTGTGAATTTAGTGTGCCTCCATTCACTTCTCAGCCATCTTCCTGCTGTACCTCAGAAACATCCCACTACTTTTCAAATGGTGTTCTCGCTGCCTTCCTAACACACACCCCACCACGAAATTTTCACCCCATTTCCCAGCCATTTCCTCCATCTCAGGACGTGTGCTTGAATCCACCCAGCCTGTCTGGCTCTATCACCTGCTTAGTGTTATCTGCCTGTGTGGAGGTAACAATTTGGAAGCTCAGATAAGCAAGCCCTCCTGCAGCATCTGTGAAGTCAAGGCATTCTTCCCTGGGCTTTGCTGTTGCTGGAATTGGCTGGTGAGCTGTGATTTGTGATGGCTGCAGCAGTGTCTGGCTGTGTCAGGTTTGCTTAGAGCCTCCCTCGAGGAGCTGCATTGCTGCTCTGTCTTCTTTGTGAATCCCAAATGCAGCCATCTCTTTATAAGATGCTGACATCAGTAATCTAACCAAGATGGTGGGGCCTTGGAGCATATCTATAGGCAAAAACTGGCAATAATTACAAACTCTTAGGAGTGCAGAGCATTCAAAGAGGATTTTGTGGCTCTCCCATCTAGACAGGGCAACCTGCACGTGATCTATCAATTTGTCTTATGTTTTAGCAGCAATGCCTGCACAATTGACTATGCCTCAGTGAAATCAGGATGCAATCAGAGTGCCTGTAATTATCAGTGTTTTCCCAGTGGGAAGAAGTGTACGTATCTTGCAAAAGCTCCAGACCAAGCTGATGTTTGAGCCAGGTTTGGAGGTCAGGATTTAACAGCTGAGTCTGTTCCTGCCCCATGACCACTAGTAGCCCCTGCTTCAGAGAGCTTCCTAATTGTTCACATCAAGTCATGGTATATGTGGTAGAAGAAAAAAGCTATGCATACCGAACATGAAATTTTAATAGGTAAAATCTTTTACATATACATGAAAAAGGATGCTGGAACCTAAGAAAGAAATCCTTTGTAATTGAATACAAAAAGCAAAGCCTTTGCATTGAAACTTCCATGCAGCACTGTGATTGCAATTTCCCCCTCTTTCGTATTAACTCTTATCTCTCATTTATCCTGAATCATCCTCATTTGATTTTTAAAAGAAAAAGCTTGAGAAGCCATTTATCTTTCCTTGTTCAAGTTTCTTAGCTTTAAAGATCAAAGTTACAAGATGAATAATGCATACAGGTTTTCATTCCTTTTTTGTGTGGCTGTCTTGTGACATCAACAGTTTTGAATGACTTACACTCTTATTTTAGACGAGTTGCAACTTAAATTTTCAATTCCCATCCCCTTTCCTGGCTCTTAAATAGTACATCACAAATGTGCAGCATTTATTGCATCTTACACAATGCTATTTTTACATGAGTGAGTGATGAAAATGTTTTTACAAAATGTGAAAACAAATCCTTCTGATCTTCCGTTGTGACAGGAAAACCTCCTTAATGGCACCATCCACAGGAATATGTTTCTTGTGCTTGCCCCAATTTTTTTTGTTAATTAATTGTTACAGAGAACTGTGTTCTGTCTTCTTGATGGAGACCAGTCATTGTGCTTTGGCAAGTTTAAAACTGCATAAGTGGATCCCAACGTGACCTTGATCATAAGAAAAAAGGAAGTGGAAGAAATTCCTGTGACTGTCAGTTAAAAAGGAAAAGAGAAAATGTTGTTAGTATTGGAGGGAACAGTGGAAAGAGCAGAAATTAATTCCCTGTTTAAGAAAGGGTGTTTCTAAAGTTAAATTGCAGGGAAAAATTGCAATGGGGAGGTGAATCAAGAGAAATGAAACTGATTGAATTTGTTGGGTCGTTTTGTGTGGAGTTACAGTCTTAACCCATTACTACAGCAATGCTCCTGACAGAAACCATACTGTTGTGGTGCCACTCCAAATTAATTCAAGATGTTTATCCTTATTTCTTTCTTCACCATTTCTCTTTCTTTTTTTTTTCAAGCCTCCTCTCTTTTTCATTGATTTATTGATCATTAATCTCTCAACACCTTCGTTTCACCAAATTATGCATTTTAGATGCACAGCAAAAGAATGCATACTCCTGTAGAAGCTGTAAAATTCTGATGGTAATATTGTGTCTGCCGTGGGGAGCTGCGTGAGAGATCATGGCCTGGGTGCACAGCACACAAAGCAATGGGGGTGAGGGGAAGGCAGGGAGCAAGGACTTACAGTTCAGGGTTTTTATTTCATTTTAATTGTTTTTCTTTTTTGGGGCAGATTAAAGGGCAAGAAGCAATTTCCTATAGGCCCCAAGAGGGTTAGAAAGAGAAGTGTATTTTTTCTTCTGATTCCCAATATGTGCTGCCTCCCAGCAATTTCCTTTCTTCCAAGTCCTTTTTCTTACTCCCTGGGAGCATTGGCTTCCCACTCTACCTCTCTTTTTACTGGATCTGCTGATCCCTATAATGGTGGCTTCCTCAAGGATCAAGAGTAGTTTTTTTTAATGATTTATATTTCTACTGCTATTAATATTGTTTCCACAGGTGACACAGCTGGAGCTGCTGTGAGTTAACTTGGCATCCCAAGAGGGAAAAAAAATGTAAAAAATTGTGAAAATCAATTTGTAACCACACATCTGGCCTAGAGGATAGTGAGAATTCCTCTAAATCCTGCTGTTTCTTGTCCTTGTTTTTTCCAAAATGTGACACTGTTGTTCTGTGTTCACACTTAAAGCTCTGTTTCAGGGTCCCTGTTGCTCCTGCTGAAATCTCTTTGCTCTGCAGATTCCATAAATCTTTCAAAATGTGTCTCCTGGATCTCCTCTCCCTTCTTTTCTGTGCCAAGTCCTTGTGCTCTCTCCTGCCTTATCATGAGGACACCTTTCCCATTTTCCCTCTCATTTCTGTCTGCATGCCTTCATCTTCCCCTGCCCTGTCTAAACCACTCAGGTTTCCACATCTGCACAACCACTGTCTGTTAAGACAAAGGGTTCTCAGGGTATCTTCTGCTACACTGCTGCTTCCCATGTAAGTTTTTATTTTAATTACCATAGGCATACCCAAGCTCTTTTCAGTGGTCCATTAATCTTTGATTATCATTTGTTGCATCGTTTTGTGTGTTGCTTGTGGGGTTTTTGGCTGAGCTGTAGAAAACATTACCTTCTACAGAGGACCACGCTCACCTTGGAAGGTTGTAAAAAATCCGATTTTTTTTACCATCAAAACAAGACTAGGCTAATGTAAAGTGGAAAAATATCACACGGACTTTTATTTTTGTATCCATTTTCCTCTTTCGCTTCTTCCATCCTACTTGGAGTCTGATCATCCGCACTTCCTTTGTCAGACTCAGCCCTTTGAAACAAAACTTCTCATCTCTAGGACATCCACAAGCAGCTTCCATCCCTGACCACAGCTGCCAAGAGCGAGAGCTCAAATTCTCCATGTTGGTGTGGACTGGAAATCCCAACCTATTTACGAGATTCTCCCCTCGCAGCGTGCACTTCAGGTTTGCCATTTGAAGGAGCGTGGCTGTGCAGATGTTGTGGGGCAGCTGTGAGCTCTGGGCTGGCCGTGGCTGGCCCGGCAGCCATCTTGCAGTTGTTAATGTGGTGCTGAGCCCAGGCTGACGAGCCCCGCCGCGAGGCAGGCACCGCGCGGGGCTCCCGCGGCACTGCGGGCAGGAGGAACTCGACCTCTCCGTCCGTGTGCCAGACCAAGGCAAACGAGCTGACAGTGCTCCTGGGGGTGTTCCCTTCTGCTCTGCAGCTCTTGCAGAATCACAGAACGGGTTGGGAGAGGCCTTCAAGATCATTGTGTCCAACCCATGCCTCAACGCCACTTCAACTAAACCATGGCACTGAGTGCCACATCCAGTCTTGTTTTTAAACGCATCCAGGGATGGCGACTCCACCTCCTCTTCCTGGGCACTATTTTATCACTCTTTCCGTAAAATGCTTTTTCATAACGTCCAGCCTAAACTTCCCTTGACACAGCCTGTGTCCTCTTGTTCTGTTAGTTGCTGCCTGGAGAAAGAGACCAGCCCACACCTGACTGCAGCCACCTTTCAGGGAGTTGTAGAGAATGATAAGGTCACCTCTGACTCTCCTTTTCTCCAGGCTAAACAACCCCAGCTCCCTCAGTTATTCCTCACAGGCTTGTGTTCCAAGCTCCTCACCAGCCTTGTTGCCCTCTTTTGGATGTNCCTTGACACAGCCTGTGTCCTCTTGTTCTGTTAGTTGCTGCCTGGAGAAAGAGACCAGCCCACACCTAACTGCAGCCGCCTTTCAGGGCGTTGTAGAGAGTGATAAGGTCACCTCTGAATCTCCTTTTCTCCAGGCTAAACAACCCCAGCTCCCTCAGTTATTCCTCACAGGCTTGTGTTCCAAGCTCCTCACCAGCCTTGTTGCCCTCTTTTGGATGTATCAACTGTCCCAAATACTTACTTGAGGTGCTTTCTCCATTTGGTGTAAGAAAATGGTGAGGAAAAAGCCCACCAGTCTCAAGTGTTTGGGTCATGCTCAATGCCCAGCATTGTTCTAATGGGTTTAAATGGATCATTGTTAACCCTGAATCTTCTGTGCTGGATAGGCTAAACCATGCATAGGTTGACACTTGATGTGATGTGTCTTCCCAGCAGACGTCTCCAAAGGATAACGTTGGTCTCTGGAATTAGGGGAAAGGGAAGGACTGTCATGGTGCAGGGCAAAAGGTGGCCCAGTGTCAAATATCTGAGGGCTGAGGAGAACACCAGGGTCTGTAGGCTTGTGTTACCTGTTACAGCAACTAGATTTTGCATTTAGGACCAAACTGACCTCCTGTGTTCCCAAAGGCATGCCTGGTAGTAGTGTCATCCACTGTGTGAGGTTATCAGATTTATAGACTGTGTTCGCACTAACCAAAAGTACTGGAATTAAAACTCATCTTAATTCAGTGTTAGATTTAAAGGCTCCCTATGGTCATTCATCTGCTGACATTTTAAACCAAGTTATTGCTGATCATATTTGACCCTAGAGCTGTAAGAGTATCTGTTCCTTCTGGTTTTTCTCACAACTTTGAAAAATGTTCTTTTGCATCAGTGATATCCTTTGCTCCAGCTATTTTTGTCTTCTCACCCCTTAAAAAGTTCAGCATTAGACATGCATAACTATGGTTACTCAGTATTGTTTCACCCAGCAGTAGTGAAAAGTACTTCTTTAATGTGAAATAAGGGTGTATTTTTCTATGGTCAGCTTTATTTTAGACCGATTTCTACTTTCCATTGTGAAAGTAAAGCAAAGAAGAATGAGGCCCTTTTGCAGATACTCTGTGGACTTAGAGGAATTCGAAAACTTCTCATTGAGTCAAAATTCTCTACGGATTTCTTTTGTCCCTAGTCATGAACTGATGACCTAGATAGTAAAAGAAAATAAATGCCTGCAGCAAATAGAGTATGTGTTAGATATCTGAGTTTTGGGACGTTTACAGGCCTAGATATTAGACTATCAGGATTTTCTTGTTAAAATGGCTTATTGAGAGTTTTGAACCTCTGGGACCATGTGAAATTACAGAAATGGTGTCTGGGAAGCTTCTCCCTAAAAAATAATAAAAAAGCCAGGTGGTTGTTATCTCAGACTAGGTTACTTGAGCTATCCAGGGTGTGTAGGACTTTATGATTTGGATGGTTAGGAGCAAAGGTGATTTATTATGCTGAGAAAGTAAATTCTCTGTTTTGTTTGGCTGACAGTCTCGTTGGGAGTTTTTTGGATGAATAAGAGAGATGAAAAAAGGATGTGGGAGGGAAATTATTTCTTCATTCATTTTATTCTACTAATGAAAAAGAAACATTTTTGTTTGGTTAGTTTTTCTAAGAAGTAAGGAAAGGAGCCTTTGCTTATGTTACAGACAATAAAGATGAAGACTGAGCTTAGAAAGTTAATTCTTCCCTTCCCCTCCCTTCATCAGCTGCAGGGAAATCTTACATGTAGAATGTGGACATCCTCCTCTAAGTTAAAACTCCATTTCTGGAAATGCTGTTTTCCCCAGCCCTTTAGTGACTGCTGTGCCTTCCTTCATTCCTTCTCAGGAGCAAAAGCAATGAGTGGCAAAGTAACACTGGAAAAAATTAGGCTTTTATGAGTCTGACACACTGAACATGAGGACTCACAGTGGGAAGTGGGCAACCTGTGCACAGGCAGAAAAAGTGTTTGGAGTAGATTCCATTGGATATAGGACTTAGGATCCTTAAAAAACAAATGAGCAAAAAAGCACTACAAATGTTCTGCCTTCCAAAGTTCTTTCATGCAGCCTCCTGGACCTATCAGCCTTTATTTTTGCTTTATGCTCTTATACAGAGATATTTCCATTTGCAAAGTATGAAAAACCTTTTAATAAACAGATATCCTGCAGAAATCAATGTATTGTTTGTGGTAAGTCTGTGCAGTGAAGTGAAGGAACCCAGCTCCTTGCTGTTTGCTCTTTTCCAAACACTGAAACACTCTCCATTTCAGGGGATGGGAGAGAGAAAAAAAAAAAAAAAGGTACATTTTTGTTCTTGAAAGTCTGTAGTGGACCTTATAAATTTGATTGTACTTGGCATTTTTGATATTCCTACTTGCTTGCACACCACAGCAGCCACATGTTGTCACTTAAAATCTAAATATCGGATAACTGCTAACTGAGACTTTATTGTGTATCATGCTTATTTTAGGAATTACTTTTGTAAAGTAGAAATGACACTAACTCTAAAAGCATGTGTAATAAAACCTCAACAATCTGTGTGCTGAGTTTGCACATATTATGTTCTTATAATCAAAAGAAAAATGTAGAATAAAAATAGTAGAGAAGAACAGTGCCCGTTTTTGGAGCCTTGAACAGCTGTAAGTGATTAGAGCTTCTTGTTTGGTTTGCTTTGATTTTTTGGTCTACTTTTTGAAAGTTCTGTCAACTTCACTTTTGCTTATTTCACTTTGTTTGGATAGTTTTGCCTTACTGAGTTTCCTGTGATGCTTCTGGTTATATGAAAAGTCTAGTCCAAATCACAGCACTTCAAAAATAATAATTTTTCAGTTCTTGGGTTTCCTCAACCCAACAGAGTACTTCTCTCTCTCCAGGTAATAATATACTCACCATTACTTACTGCCAAGTTCAGATATTCACCACGTGCAGGAGTGTGGGATTCACACACACGTTGCAGGGTGTTATTCCAGACTCCTGTGTAATATTATGCAGGGCCAAGTCTGCCTGCTTGAAGTTGTCCTCCTTAAAAGGGAAAAGAAGGAAAAAAAACCCTGCTCTCTTTTTCTATCTATCTGTAGGATAATTCTTGTTAATACTCATGCTGCACTGAGCAATTAATTGATTTTTTTTCTTCCTTCTGAAAAATCATTATCTAGCAAGAATCTCTTTGGCACATGGTCACATGAAGATTGTTCCTTTATATAACATGGAAGTGTGGGTGGTTAGTTATACTTGGATCCATTTATACTCATCTTGTTTTTTCTAACTCAGCAGCTTTGCTTTTGCCTCTGCTGCTGTTGTCAGTTGTCTACTTGCCTCTGCTCAGCCTCCTGGTTCTGGCTGCACAGGGGAGAATAAATTACACAGAGAGAAGAGGGGCAAAAGTGAGTATGTTTGAGAGTAAATAAACACCAGAAATTTGGCAGGGAAAATAATGCCGTTAAAAAAAAGTTGAGCCTGATAAAGTGATAAGCTTTCCTGTTGTATAACTCAAAATATTTCTACTGATGCACGGAATATACTGAATTTTGAAACTAGCCATAGAGATATCTATGCTTAAGTAATTTCACCTTCCCTAGCAAAATAAGAAATTTGGTTCCTTGAACAAAAGGATGATGAGTCAAGATCTCTTAACTGTAAGTTTGTGGGAGTTTTGCATCAGTGTTTTCCAAAGTGTCTATGCCATTCAGAATGTCAAATTTTTGAAAGTGAAAGATGTTGGCATGATGGCTCAGAGTTCCCTCCAGCACACTTCACATTTCAAACTCTGCACATCTTGCTCTCCCCATTCATATGAAATCATTTCTCTCTTAGGACTTCTTTGAACTGTGGTGTTCAGTTTGAGCATTTCTCTTGGAGTAAGAACTAGTGAAAATTAGGAAGGAAAAAAAAAAATTGTTCGTTCAGAGTAAAGTGTTACCACAGAAGCTGGAGGTACCTGACTGAAGCAATTTCATGGTGCATTATAGGTATTCCAGAAATAAGTGTTTGTGCTCTCTGGCAGACCTGCACACTGGATAGAGTCACAGAAGATCTGGTTTTGCCATGAGACTCTACAGTCATTGCAACGTGATTTCTAGAAGTGTGCTGCAAAACATTTTCCTACAGAGAAAATTATTGTGCAGTAAATTAAAGATTGCCTTGAGGTAAAGAGTCAGCAAGCTAAGCAGAGCAGATTGCTGGGCTGCTGCAATCTTCCTGTGTGATTTTGGGCAAGCCTTGAAGTTGTTCAGTTCTTCTTATTCAGCATTTCATGAGTTGTGGACCTGAATTCATTCATACATGTAAAGCAGCCTGACACCTGCAACAAAGCTGTGTTGTGCCACCTTGCAAAGTGCAAAGTGTTATTGCATCAGCAATCATAAACAAGTTCTTTTTTTGTAGACAAAACAGTAGAATTATATCCTCAATTTCATATTCAGGCCATGCTCCCTTCCAGGAGTTTGTGATTGTATAATACTTGCAGGATCTAGCCCAGCTACAAATACTTAAGAGATTTTCTGTGATTAAAAAGAAAGCATCTCTATCATTTAACTATACACTGAAGTGTTAGAGAGGTTTTCAGATTATTACCCCTTGTATTCAAGGATGTCAGGGGTTTGTAATAATTTAGGAATGTCTACAGAGCAGGTACTTTACATGATTATAACTCCTGGGAAATATGCATGGTTAGCATGTTTCACTAAAATAGGATTTGCACAGATCCTGAACTCTCAGGATGGAATTCTGGCATTACTGAAATCAGTGTAAGTTTTACCATTGTCTTTCCTAAGACTAATACTTTCCAGGAAAGTATGTAGTATAATTTATAGCCAGAGAGAAGCCTCTTTTTGAAGTGCTAAATGAGTTGACACTCTTCACTTTTTTGTTGCTAGTGTTACTGCTTCACTTCTTTTTATTGGCTTGTTTTTCATTAAGGTACTTTACTTGACGTATTCCAGCTGGAGTTTTGTGGACATACTGCATACTGAATCTCAATTTTTGTTCTAATGAGACTTTCTGCTGAGAAGATTCCAGTGTTTTGCCTGTACCTTTTGCATTGTATTAAACCTTAGAAATTACGTGACTGGTGTTGACAACTGTTACTTTGCTCTTGTCGTTGATAATCCAAGGTTCTGGTGTTTTAAGAGGTCATCTGTTGTATCTGTTTTTCGTGAAATTAATAAAGGTAGGTAGTTGTAATGGTTTTTTCAGCAGGAGGAGAAACCTTAACTTTAGCAATCTGAACCTTTCAAGTAGGACATGGGGAAATAACTTCTAAAGTACACAAAATTAGGAGTAGCTAGAACAACCAGAATAAATTAAATTGCTAGCCTGCTATGATAATTGTTTTCTATTCAAAAAGAGATATGATCTTTAAAAATGTTATCTTTTACTATCTCATGCGGTAGCGAGCTGTGTTCTCCCTACTTTTATCTCAAAGACCATTTTTTTTTTCTACTACTACTTTTTTCTTGCTCTGAATAGCAAGTTCAAGAAAAAGGCAGTTCTTCATCTTTGTAGCATGTACATTTCTCAGACTTCAGTGTCAGTTTTACTGTGCTGCCCTGAAAATGAGTCTCAAATTCACCTTGAAGAGTCCCCCCCAGGGATGCCAGCTGAACCTTTGACCCTTCTCTTCTGACTGTCACCAAGGTTAACACATCATTACAGCTTGTGATCTTAGTGATACCTGTGCTTTTGGAGCCTTTATCAACCTACACTGTTTCACACAACTTAAGCAGAAGTCTCAGTCCCTCATTGCTTTTACACAGGAATATGTCTTGTTGACTTTTGAGAGTGAATTGTGTTTCTTACTAATTTTGTGTTAAAATAGACATGAAATTTTAAAACTTCCAGCTTTATCTCTGCTTTTCCTTAATTATTAAAAGAGGAAACATATGACTAGAAACAGAAATAAAAATATGAAGAAGCATTTTCTATTTAAGTTTGAAAATGGTCACGTTCATACTTGCTGCACGGTGCAAAAAAGTGTGTGGTGACAGACAAAATGCCAGCATTAAGTATTGGTTCTGTGGGATAAGTTCTACTTACTGACAGGTTAAGGGCCCTTTATTTATTTGGAATTTTCTTGCCAAGGTATCATATTGGATAATAAGCTGATTATAATTAAAATGGGATTTGTTTTGTTAATCCAGAAAATGGTATCTACAAATACTTGTCTGTGGCACTGATAACTAGCCAAGAAAACCCTTTAATAAGAGAAACCTGTTGACACAGATTTTCCAAGTTGTATTACAATATTGTTTTAATATACTGTACATTAACAGTTGGACTCACTGATCCTGAAGATCTTTTCCAGCTTTAACAATTCTGTGATGATTCTAAGTGTGCTCTTAGCAGAGTTCATTTTTTTCCCCCAAGATTGTCCTCTGATAAAACACGTAGGCCATTTGATTGGCCACACCTACTTTGCTGTAAATGGCCATCAGTTTTGTGTTCATGAAATAATGAAACCAGGAGGCACCAAAATCGATTGATTCTCTCTCTGGACATTGTTTCCAAAGAAATTCCACAAATTCTCTTTGGAGAATTGATACTACTAGCGTTGACAAGTTTTATAAGGTAAAGATGATGTATTTATTCAGGTGCTGTGGAGAATGTGAGGGGTTTTTTTGTTTCTGCTCATGGAGGAGATTATTTTAACCCCAAAAAGCCCATAGTGCACAAGTTTTTATCTTTGTATTCCTTACTTCTTTCCTGCTACAAAATGCAGTCTTTAAAATAAGTCTACAAACATTACACCTGGGTACCAATCTGCAGGTTTCAAATGATATGCAAAGTTATCTCTGTCCACTTTACATTCAGTTGAGAGAGTTGAGATGGTACTGGAACAGGGTTGGATCCTCTACTGTCCCTTAATGCTTTGAACACAATACTTTAAGTAGCAAGACTTAAATCACTCCTTTCAGGTAGATGTATGTAATTTTCCTTCTAGACTTGTCTTAAATGTTTTACTAGTAATAACAATTGTGCTGACTCCAGTTAGGTGTGATGCAGTGGTTTTTCCCTTTGGGAGTGTTTGAAGGGTAGTTGACAGTTCCATGAAAGAGAGTTCTGAAAAGGCAAAGTATTGTTCATTTAACCACATGATTGTGCAGAAGAGAAACACTCGAAGCCACTCTGATTTGGGCCTACCAGACTAATTTAGCATATAAAATTCCTTTCCAATGGAATCCTGTACATATACCTTCTTTCTTTCAAGTCCCCATTTAATGAACTTCTTCTGTTCTTTTGCTCTGCACGGAAGGGAAGTGTGCATCTCATTAAATCCCTCTTCCTGCTTTGTTTTTTGCTTCCTCTCATGTCTCAGGGACAGAGTTGCTGGTTGGGCTACAAGCATGTCAGGCCCAGTCCTCTGCCTCAAGGTGAATTTCTCTTAAGCATTTGTTAAAAAGTTCATAAATTAATCATAAACTAAAGGATCATAAATACTTCCATGGTAACTTTCCAGGCAATCCCGCTGTGAAATTAGTTTGCAAAATGAGCCAACATCCAAATCTAACACATTATTAAAGGCAACTCTAAATGCAGCAAATATTTTAATATTCCATGCATAGAATGGCCTGCCTATCAGATTGTTCTTGGCATGCATGTTTGCAAGTGCCAGTAATAATTTCTGTAATACAGCATTTATGTTTTAGGCCTGCCTGATCTTGAACAAAATTTTGAATCTAGTAGGGTTGTCCAGAATTCCTGTTTTCAGAAACTTAAGAAACTTAAGAATATTTAAGTATTCTTCTGAAATACAGTAAAAATATTCATGTCATATTCTTGCCAAACCTTAGGTCTGGAAAAACATGCAGTATTTCATTGCAGTCCACTGAAAGTGAATCTCATCCAATGACAAAACTGTTTAAGATTTTTTGATACTTAGGTCAAATATGCAATAACACATGGAACTGTTGAAAAGGAGAAGACAATCATCAGAACATGTTTTTTCTCTCTTTATCAACCATTCTCTGAAATGATTGGTTTGCTGGTCATGGCTGACATCCACTTTCAGTAGAACTTTGCATTATTTTGTCTTCCAAAATCAACAATATGGCTGTTTTAGAAAAAGTCTGGTTGAAACACATGAAGGATAGTCACTAATAGTACAATGCAAAATACAATGTGCACTGAATGATTTCTTAGATTCACTGAATATTTATTTTTATGTTTATCATACTTGAAAATTTTTAGATCTTTCCTCCTTAATTCTGAATGTTTATTCAGCATTTGAAAACCATGTTATGAATCTTCCATTAAAATTTATTTTGCAAGTGTAGCAAGTATCAATTATTTAGCTTTTCTGGATAAATAAGTGCAAGCAGTGGATCTGTGTCCTCTTACGATAAACAAAGGTGGTCTTTATTGTCCACAAACTCTTCTGTAAGTTTATACCTTGGTGCCGATATTAGGGCACTGGTGTGACAAACTTTAATTTGTTTATGTCTTGCAGTAGGAGTTGATCCTGTTAATGTTTGTGTTAGAAAAGGAGACAAGATGACTCGGGAGCTTATTGATGAGGTCTCTTGTTTGCATGGATGTTATCAAGACAGTCCTTTAAATACTGTCTTCCTTGCCTGTTCACATGGGTCAGCTTTGCCTGGCACTCTTTAGTGTGTGTTTTTGCATCATTTTCCTTACAACACAGAGAAATGCCACTCTAACATATTTTCTCATTTTTACATATTTGGAGCATGGATTGGAGTCAGAGAGTGCCTCAGGAGTGGTGAGTTCAGACCTTCTGTGGGGGGCAGCTCCCATTTGTAAATTGTCCCCCATGGGCCATGGTGGCACTGGGTGCATTGCTTGCCAGAGGCTACAGGCAGCACCTTTGGTCATCAGCATTCAGGACTAGGTCTGGAAAGCAGAATTGCAAATTCAACCACTTTTTTTTTTTTTTTTTTTTTTTNCTGGCAAAGAAACAGTAATCGCTTTAAAAGTTAATTGTTTACTTCTGACTCAGTATTTGTATGTGTATATTTTGCCCCCATAATGTCTGCTTCTTCTGTGTTTTTGGGGAAGAAAGTATACTGTGGGACTGTATATGCAGTTTTTAGCTTCTCACTGTCATAAAAAGGTAATTTGTACCAAGTGAACTGAAATCTGATCAAGTAACACTTTTAGTTTTCTGTAAAGATTACTTCTTACTCATTATGTTCTTTTTACGCTGCTCATACAGAAGATGCCAAAGCTTCTCATTTATGACAGGATAGCACTAATTCTAAAAAAGGTGTGCACACAGACACAAGATAAAACTGGAAAATTAAGTGCAGAGTAATTTCAATTTCTGTGCCATTTTTACAAGCCTGTTCCAATAACAGCAAACATCAGCAAACAGGAGACTGATTTCCATACAGAACCTGGCCAGCTAGTTTGCTCTGTAAATACAAATGGGAAAAGTTGAGCAGCTAGTATTTTCAGTGTCCAGAACAGTTTCTCCCTCCCTTGCAGCCACATTTCCCTCTCAGCCTTTTCCACTGGTGCAGCTTACAATAACCTTTTAACAGCAACAAGAATCGTGCCAGAAGTTTAAACCCACTGTGGCATCTGTGGAGAATAGCGAGGCACTGCTGCAGAAGAAGCAATTATCCCAGCAGGGCTCCAGAGCCCGCCCCAATAGCTCGGGCAGCCTCCAGCCGCAAGAGGCTCCCCTTTTCAGGCTTGGATCTCTTCATTCTCTCTGCCTTTTCCCGGGGTAACCACTTCCATTCATACCCTGAGCAGGGGGAGTTTGCTGCTCCAGAGGCCAAGGGCTGAGTGGGCAGCGTGTCCCTCAGTGTCCAGCCCAGGGGCTGTCATGGCTAAAGGATGGCACTGGGAAGCGTGTCCACATCAGGGAGCACTGCTCCTCAGGCATGCAGGGAATGGGAAAAGTGTGTGCTTTGTCCTGCTTGATTGCAACCTGGGCTGGCTTATTTCACGAGTAAAAGAAACTCGGGGTAGCTCCTGGCCTCGCTGTGCTGAACATCAGCCTGTGTTGTAAAGTCTGTGGCAACAGAGAACGTTTGTGAGCGGAGCAGGATCTGCAGGTCATTCCCTGCCTGTGGGGTCTCTCTGGAGGACCTAAAGCTGAGCACAAGAATAATGATTCTGGGCTGCTCTGTGAGCTGGGGAAAATGGGGGATTTATTCTTTGCCTCTCTGTCTGTACATTCTCCTCCTTATTCTTTGTAAGTTTAAATGTCAGCATCTTCCAAGCGGAGGCCTTTCTGTAGCTGTAATGCCCAGCCCAGTGGTTTTTCAGGAGTACTTCAGTAATAATGAAAGTTACACTCAAGATTTGCTTGTGCTTGCCTAGGACTGCAGGTTTTTTTGCCTCAGTCCTGTAACGCAAGGCTTGTGTGCAGACCACAAAAAATAGAAGGAAATCTGTGATTTATGATTTGCATGTGCTGCAGTCACGAGAGCTCTAGTGAACGGTGATGGAAGAGTGAAATGTGGCAGATTAATATATGACTTTTGTGTTTAACTGCTCATGAAAAAATCAGCATTGCGGTGCATATGCTCCTCTTCTTGACAGTGCTCCACAAATGATGGGAAAGGTTTAGTGTTTTCACAACTTTGTGTGTCCAGTGTTTATTATAAAAGAGGCTCACTCAGAGATAAATGCAATAGGAACTTAACATGGATTTATAGCCTTCTTTTGAAGCGTGGTCTCATTTCCATGGCATGTCATCTTAGTCAAAAGACAGAGAATCAGTAGGTTTTTAGTTATAATAGAAAGCATTTTTTTTTTTCAAGGTTAGTTTTGCAAAATACTTGTTTATTTGTAGTGTTTAGTTGGCAGGGCCAAAACTTCTTTGGCAGTTGACTTGATTATAGAGGTTATATAGGAAATGTTTTGAATGAGAAGTCAAATCTGTCTCAAAATTTAAAACTGTCAAAATACAAATTTGGAAATATATGAAAGAATCCACTGCATTTTAGTCACCTGTGACTAATTTTATTTGCTTAGTTTGGTTCTCAGTTCGTGTTCTCTGCCATAAAGAGCTCAAGTTTACCCCCAGAGGAGGTAAGAAAATCCTTCTTCCCTTGGGAAGCTGCTGTGCCAGCTCCAGGGAGGAAAGCTTTCACAGGCAATTTAGTGCAGGAAGTGCAGCGGTCACGGGAAGGATGCAGGAGCCTGGGATTTGTGTCCCTTGAGTGAGGAGCCGGCAGTGGGCAGCCAGGCTCCGAGGGGATGTGCCTGCTCTTCGAGACAAGTGGGAGTCTGAGCCAAAACTGCTGCGTCTCAGAAGGTCACAGAGGGGCTGAAGCCACAGCTGAAAAGAATGACCTGCTGCACAGACCAGCCAAGAGGAAAATGTGAATAATTCATTTCTATTCCCTCTTCTCCAACTGTGAGGATTTGGTTTTGCTTCATAATTGTACTTGTAAGTTTAGGAGATCCTTGGTTTTGCATGTTGAAGGCCTTTCATTTTCTTGTGGGAGCTCATGGTAAAAGAAGACCTACAAACTTCCACTTCAAATCTCTTGATAACTCGAGCCCTATCAGAACAGTTCCCTTTAGAAGAACCTACATAAGAACCTTGAAAAAACCCACATTTTAGAAATCAGCACTCTGAGAAATGTCTTTCATCAGATTACAAGTCTTGGTGAAGTTTTACCCACTCATCCTTCTAAAGTTTGAGTTTGAACATTAGGACTCTGCTGTTGAAGACTCGTGCTCTGCACAGCTGCTCTTTTCTTAGGGGAAAGTAGGAAATTTTCTATTGATGAAATACACCCCATTATATACAGTTACCTAAAATCCATGTTACATCCTGCCAACATTACCTCCAGATTTCAAAAAGTAAGACAATGTCTGCAATACCTGCAATGACAGTCAGGAACTGAAATCCCCTTGGAGTCAGCAGCAGAGTCTGGACCCCTTTGGGAAGTTGTTGTGGTTGTGCTCTCCCCACTCCAGCCCTGGTGCTGTCTGCAGGGTTCAGGTGTGATCTGCCACATGCAGACTCAGGTGTGGTCATGTAGGTGGGCGTTTGGCTTCATCCTTGGTGACTCTAACACAGCCCCTCAGTCTTTCTTTTACAGTGGGAAACAGGCTGCTAAATTCCTCTGGAGATTTGGGTTATGTAGTTCATTTTATGGTTACCGGGTAGGATTTTTTTATATGTTTTAAAATTTGTGGTTTGTTAGTATTATTTTTCCTTATTACATTTGTGATTCTTTAGGTAACGTAATTAAAAAATGATAGATTTTTGTGTGGAAAATTAACCCTAGCTGGTCTGAGATTTTACCCTTGGAGATGTGTAAATAACACAGTAATGGTGATGCTTAAATGAAAATTCATGTGTAACTGATACTTCAAATCATCTGACTTGCTTAAGGGAAGAGAAATGAAGACATACCAGACATCGAGTTCAGTTCAAGTTCACTTTTACTTCTGATTTCAATCACTGATTGTAGTGAAAGCTACATGTGCACCAGTGCATCCAGGGGAGATTTATGCATGGGGTTAAATTTACAGTTTTACAGAAGTTTCACAGTTGTCATTGTAAATGCATCATTCCCATGCAGGGCCTGCTTTGGATATTGCAGAAAGATTGATAGTTCCAGATATAATTTTAGTGACCCATAGAATGTGCCTAAGTGTTGTCCATTCGTTGAGTTTAGTGTGTTTTCTGTACTTAATAAATAACAATGTGAAAAATGTTTTTTGAAGCATTTGCTTCTTCTTTTTTATGTACATTTTTGTGATCTTTGTAGAGCAGATGAAGACCATGTAGACCATGAAGATAGTTGTAACATGCTTCTGTTGTAAGGTTTTAATCTTGGTTTTTAATAAGCAAGGAAGTATTGCATAGAAAATGTAGCTGTGAAATGTGAAATTGCATAGAAATGTAGCTGTAGCTGTGAAAGCATTTCAAAGAAATATTTAACTGGTTCAAATATTGCAATATAAACATAGCTGCCTGTTCAGAAATAAGTTCTAACTAATGTGAGCCAATATGGATTATTGCAAATTAAACTTTCCTTTGTGATTAACAAAAGCCAAATGTTTAGAGAAAGTCAATTTGAAATTGTTGCAGCTTTAAACTTCTGAAAATCACATATGCTGTGGAATGGATTTTTTTTTTCTGAATTTGATTTATGAAATTCTGCGTATATCTTGGCTGTTTCTACAGTCCCGTTGGGTGAAGCATCAAACGCATAAAGTAATTCTGATATTTGGTGTCTTGTGATAATGCCAAGGGCTGAATAACTCCCATCTGCCTCTGAATTCACCAAGCAATTCAGGATGCAGATAACCCTTAAGCCTTTGCAGATACCTACCTTCTTGTATTTACAGCCATTAATAATGAGGCCAGAAAAGTGGGAAAAGGAGTCTTAGGAACAGACTTGAATCTGATTCTGCCTCTGATGTATCAGATTGGCAGGGGTGCCAGAAGCAGCAGCTTGGATCTATTGTCATTTTATCTACCTTAAATACCTTCTTTTTTTGCATAAAGCCACCTTCCTGTGCATTTTGCACCTCCCTTTGGGCTGCCTCAGGCCTGTCTGTATCGCAAAGCTGTTTTGTTGGTCTGTATGCTAGGGGGGAACAATCGACTTGCACTTTGTCATGACAGATTTACAGCACAGGAAGACCACTTGAAAGAATGTTTCAGGCTACTTTCAAATAGAATTTTTTGTGTGTTTGATCTGGAGGAGGCAGCATGTCCCTTCCTGGGGTCCCAGAGAATGGAACGGAAAGCAGGACAGACTCGTCTGTCTGAACTTTGAAGTTAAACAAGAACAAGCTTCAATCATTGTTGAAGGCCTGCTCCAAACACATTTTGATGTCTAGTGTCTGATATTTAAGCATGCTATAATAAGTAGGGAAGATTACATGGGATTCACAAGATACAGATTTTTAAATAAAAATTAAGGTAGATAGTCATTTGTACGCTTTTTTGGTCAGCTTTGTTCAAACTGCAAAGCTGCCTTCTCTTGCTGACATTCCATGCTTTACAGCCTCTCCTGCAATGGTGAGTTGTGATATGGATATTTTGGGATGCTAGGCCAGACAGAGGGAAATGAACAAAGCTTTTATTTCTTAACTAAGAAATAAAAGCTCCATTTTGCTTGGATATACCATTGGTGACACTATTAATTACAATTGCCTGGGCTCACCTTGTACTTCGACTGTTATTTTTATTAAATAGAAATAAACTAACATCTTTAAAGCAAAGAAAGTGTCTGACAGGTTAATATTACGTGCCCACTATTTTCAATTTAGAAAATGAAATAAAATGGGTTGTTGAGTATGCTGTACTGTAGAAGACTGAAATATATGAAATTTGTGATATCACATGTGCAGAAATCCTGGCTGTACAAACAGAAGTCAGTATTTCATTCTGCAGTCTAAATTTGATTTTTCTATGAATTTGTTTGCTTTAGCATTATTTTGCAGCAGAGCAAATATTTATTAAATAGAAATAAACTAGGAACTGAAAGAAAGTTAAAAAAAATGTCACTCGCATTTATATGTGGACTCCCCAAGCATTTCTCTTATGGCTTCATTTTGTCTCATATTTCATACCACATTTCTGTGAAAAGTAAATGAATCACCCACATATATAAAAATATTTCATAACACAGACAGATGGGTATGGATTTATACGTACAGAAATTTACACCCATATACACAACTCACATAGGTATATAAAATATGGTCTCAGAAGAAGAATGTATGTGTGTACAGCTATACTGAATTCTTGGTGGTATGTTGTAGAACCCCTGGGTAAGTTTTTATGGATTTGATTTATTGGCTGACTGAGTTGATTCATTATTTGTATATGATTTTTTTGCTGCTGGGTGGCCATAATTTACAGTTCTGGGCCTAGTTAACTCTGTGGGTGCCTAGAGTCTTCTGTATGAACATCTCCAACTATTGTTTAAAGAAATAAATGAACTGGACTTGCTTGAATGAGCAATTTACTGGTGAGGAGCAAAATATGGTCAGGCAGGTCATAGAAAATAGCTTTCAAAAGTCTTTGTAAGTCACCATACCATCATATATTTTCTTAACATACATACAATAATCCATACATCTTACAGGCAGCTGAAGATCATCTGTGAAATGCTGATCACAATCTATTTCTCTTATTAGAATTCAGTGCTATTTTTGTATTATCCTACTTGCAAATCCCTGACAGATTTGCTGGTAGGCGCAGAACAGAATCCTGAAGAGGCATGAAAAGTCAAAAAGTGCCTTGGCTTCATTTTGGTGGAAATGAAACATGACACTTTCAGAATTAGACTTTAAGCTTTGGCAGTTAGCAGAGCCATTCTTTTCCCATGACACAACTATATCTACTAGAGTAGTGGAATAAAACTGTTTTCTGTATCTTGTTTAGTGGGAAGAAACTAACTTCTCTTGGTATTCAGCATGGTCACATCTCTTCAGGAGGTTTGGGATGTAATGGTACACTCACTGCCTGTCACTTTTGCAAACCACTATATCATTTGCTGCTACAAAGTCCAGCTGGTATATTTTGGGGCAAGGGCAAAACTATGAGAAGAGACAGAGCACTCAAATTAAAATGCCTTCATTAACTGTTAAGTATACAGAGGCTATGAATAGTTGTAATTTGCAAGATTTCATGTACTGTCTCCAAGGGTGATTTGACTGTTTTCAGCTCTAAAGATTGGATATGAACTTAGTAAGACAAATTCAGCAGTGATTCTTGATGTGTTCCTACCAAATTTCTCATGCATGTCTTCCATTGTGTACTTTTTTACTTAAAGCCTTGGCCTATGGTCCATAGGTATTTCTGGGATTGCCAGAATATTGAGAAGAAATACTGCACATGGACAACATAAATTTTTCATAGCTGCAGTTTTCATTTGCAGTGTCATAATAAACTGGAGAGATTGACCAGTCTTTTTGAGATGGTGGGTACCTAATTGTTTAAAATGCAGTGAAGAATTTTGGTAGTCACCCACCAGGGGAAGTTCACTTCCTTCTAGCCATCTGTGACTGCTCCAGTTACAGACATGTGTAATTCCATTCAGTGGTGGCACATTTTATTGTAGCTCTGTAATTTATCACAATTCCATGTGGAATAACCACCATTGTAGCTAAATGTAGCTAAACCTTCTCATGTTTTAAGGAAACCAACCAACCAAACAAAAGAAACCCCTTTGCACATGCATTTGGAATTCTGTGTTGTAAGCACAGCATCCTTCAGCATGTGTGTCACAACTTAAAAAGTCTCCTTCAACATCCATGAGGAAATGTTTCTTTCTGCATCTCCTTCTCTATCTAAATCTCAAATAACTTGCAAGAAAAGCAGCTTTCAATGACTTTTTGGTTTTTCATATGTTTCTGCTTTAATGCTTCTTTCCATCTATGCTTTGAAGAGAGTCTTGTAGTGATTCCTACAAGAAATTCCTAGGATTGTTCTTGCTTAAGGATACAATTTGTGCAAGATATGCAGTCGTGTCATATTGTGGTGGATTTGAATGGGATTTTTGTAAGTGATAAAATAACAGAGGAGCACAAATGCTACTGAATGTCACTAGGATTTAGACTCTAGACATGCATGAAAATCACTGATTTCAGTTTACATGGGTTTGAAATCATCAGGTGAGTTGGCAAATTCTTGTGATGTGTAAATACATTTCTTTGTTCTATCCAGTGGGGTATTTATATACATAAAGAAAGGCATATATTTCTGCATGTGTGTCTAGATATACAAATACCCCAAAATGCAAGTGGAAGTTGTTAAAAAATTGTTGGGTTTTTGTTTTGTTTTTTTTTTAATTTTTAGCATACATTATTTGGAAAATCAGTTGCTTTCTGAGATTTAGGGAGATGTAAAACAGGAATAAATATAGATAGACTTCTAGTTATATTTTACATTCTTTTCCCCTGCTTGCCAGTTCAGGCAGTCAGCAATCTAAAAATGCATATAAGTTCTTCAAAAATGCGTGTTTGCAGGTCACCTTTATTTTTTCATTCCTCCTGCCTCAAATCTCCACTGAAATTTCAGCGTTACCAGCTTTCTGAATGATAAAGGACATATCTCCTGTGCTCTCAAGCACTGAGTGCCAAAGGCAACAGAATGAAATTTGTATGCAGCACTATCTACGCTCCACGTGCGTCTCCATTTATCTCAATAACTGACTCTCATCCTTGTGCCTGTACATCCTGCAATGGCAATCAGAGCCCAACGCTGCCCGAGATGTCAAATTTCCAGGGATAGATTTCTAGCTGCAGGCAACTCGAGCTAAATACCTCATATTGAGAACACTCCCCTCCTTGTCACTGACCACATTAGAGCCTTTCATGTAGCTTCATATTGTGGCTTTTATTTATTGTCTATTTCCACCCATGCCTTGAACTGCAGTGGTTTTCAGAAGTGATTTGGCTTGTAAGCATGTGTGCACTTCAAAATGTATTTTCTGTAATTAAGGAACTTTCTTTGTGTATCTGAGTGAACATGGTACATATGCAGCTGCCTACACAAATTTTGCTGCCTTTTGGTGAACTTTGAAACTTATTCAACCATTTGGTCAATAAAATGGGGGAATACATCCTTATGAAGGAAGATCAGATATTTTCATATGCATTTAATGTACCTTTTTTACATAACATAATAAGATTTGGAATCACAAAGGTAAGTGTGTTTTCTAATTTAAGGGTTATTGGAATTCCATTATCTCCCAAAAGCTGAATTCAAAATTAAGAGCAGAATGTTATTCATCTCCCAGTAAGAATATAATTGCTTCCGCTCATCTGCTTATCAGCCTTTAAACTTACTTGTGTAAAAATGAAGAACTAAAGAATAAAGAATTTCCTTCACTTCCTTAAGAAATGAAAACCAAAACAAACACAAAATTCATGAATAATAATGAGCACGACCAGCAGCAGCATAGCGTGCACATATTTCTTGTCAAGAAGAAGTAATTGCAGCACTTGATGTGAAAATGAGATTTATGTCTCGTGCTAATTTTTACACTCCACCTGATTGTATCAGTACATGGGAAGGAATTGTAGTCCTTCTGGCTAATAAGCATTAAACAGGCTGGTGAGCAGCCAGCATTACATTACATAGAATGAAGAAAAAACTAACAAGATTTCAAATCTCAGAGATTTTAAAATACTGATGTAAAACTAAACCACATGTTTTTTGCATAAGGGAAGGAAATTAAGCTAATAGTAATTTCTTTCTCCTGTTTTTTATGTGGTATGGAAAGATGAAGATGAAGATGGCTTGTTCTATTATCTATGCGACAAAATATTTTTCAAGCTATTATTATTAAATCGATAATTCATATTAAAGTATTTTTTGTTATCCTTGATTTGTCCTAGATCAGAGGAGGAAAGCTTATGATCACATACACAAGAAAGAATGATGCGGGCAAATACGTTTGTGTTGGAACAAATATGGTTGGAGAACGTGAAAGTGAAGTTGCAGAGCTCACTGTTTTAGGTAAGAACTCCTTTTAGGCTCTATTGATGAAAATGTCCATCTTCTGTTTTTCCCAGTAAGCCTTTCTCTAAAGATTATTCTCACCCATTTCCTTTTCAGCGCTTAAAATGTTTTTCTCATGGTTGTGATCCAGTGAATAGAAGGAAGGCAATGGCTCTGCAGCCCACCTGGGACAATTTTTGCTATTATAAGATGCTTTTGTATTTAACTCTCAAACTGAAAATAATTCCAGTGTCCATGGCTGGATCAGTATTGTGAAATAACAGCAAAGCAAAAATTACAAGTATAAGAAGAAGAGGTTTAATGTTTTTATCTTTTTGGTGAGATTCAGAATTACTTTAAATTTCTATTTGGAATAATTATCCTTGCATTTGTAGGAGCATATGCTGTGTGTTGTAAAGCTACAACAGATCTGCTTGTGATCCTATTGGTAGTTCCTCTGAGCATTAGAAAATATATTTTCATTTAAGATAGCTGAGCTTAGCTGAAAATTTCATGTTTTGTTGCAACACCAGAGGGGAAGCTGTAAGTCCAAGTGCAATCTCAATTTTCCTTCAGCATAGGAGAACTTAGGTGGTTTTTCTTCGAAATATGTCCCATTTTAATTTTAAAGTAGAGGACTCTGGCGATAGCTTGATTGTTTCTGCAAAAAAAAAAAAAAAGGTGTTTTAT